>CAUYON010076287.1:0-21260 GCA_963573935.1 Arctocebus calabarensis
CCTAGCACTTTGGGAGGCTAAGGTGAGAGGATCGCTTGAGCTTAGGAGTTTGAGACCAGATTGAGAAACAGTGAGACCCTGTCTCTACTGGGCAGGTGTTTATAGTCCCAGCTTCTTGGGAAGCTGAGGCAGGAGGATCAATTGAACCTAGAAATTTGAGCTAGGCTAATGCCATGCAACTCTAGCCTGGGGGCTTTAGGCTGGAGAAGGTGGAGGGGGAGTTCTGGAATTGTTGAGGACTATAATTCCACCATCAGAAAGAGAACTGAGGATGAGCAGTGCCTGTGGCTCAAGGAATGGGGCACCGGCCCCATATACCAGAGGTGGTGGGTTCAAACCCGGCCTCAGCCAAAAATTGCAAAAAAAGAAAAAAGAAAGAAAGAGAACTGAAAGACTTCCAGCAGAAAAAAAGAAAGGTGGTGGCAAAGGCTGACCTGACTCAGACATCCTGGAAGAGAGGAATTTAAGAGAAAAGACACACTCTTTCTTCCTAGGGAAATTGAAGCCAAAGGTAGGTGTAAAATCGAGAAATCATTTATGAGTTTTGCAATTAAAATGCCCTAAAGATAAAGTACCCATCCAAAGCCAAGGACTGTTTTATTTCACATGTGAATCAAAGAGAGCACTCAGTAACCTTTTGATTTGTCTCTGGGTAAGGCCTTCTCATAGTCCCTCCTTCCAAACAGCGTTTTTCTCAAGATACTGACGGCTCACCACTTACTCTCAGCACATACCCTGCCAAATACTCTATTAAACAAACACAGACACCATAAGAAGCGCATGAGCTTTCAACTTGAGAGACCTTCTCTCTCGTCTACCAGCAGACCAGCCCACTAGGGGACCTGGTTCTCGCCTACACCTCCGAGAATTCAGTATTGACTGTTCCCTGATCACACATCTGCTCCATTCAATCACACTGAAGAAGTTTCTAGATTTTTCACTGTCACCAGTAATACCACACTAAATTTCCTTAGGACCTATTTCTTTGGGCTCTTGAACAAGTCTGGAAAAAATGGCCTGTGTTATTAGCTGAATTAGTTCATTTGATCTCTTACTTACTGTACGGTGAAACTTTGGAAAAAGTGGAGCAGCCACACTGTCTAGGTCAGAGAAAAAACACACATCAGCAGTTTTAACTTTTTCCGGTGATAAATTCACTGATCTCACCTTTACAGAGACCTAACTGGTGTCTGATTATTCAGCAAAGTTCGCTAATGCTACTTAGATCTGGTCGATATAGGGTAATCTGAACGGACAGCTGAATATGAACAGCCTAATACTTGCTCTGTAAGTTGGTCATGGCATTATGCGAACATTTGTTCTCCTAAAAGCTCAGGATGCCAACTCCTTCTTAATAAAACATTAGTTTAGCTCTATTGGGTTGCAATTAACCTCTTTGTCATGGACTGCTTAATCTTAAAAATAAAAGGAAGTCAAAGAGGCAGTTAAATCAATCTACTTGACTGCAACACAAGATTCTAATCTATAAGAAAAAAGCTTAGGTAAACAATTATACTCGTGGCCAACGATACTACATGGAATAATTACTCATATTTCATCTGTTGTTTCCTCTCTAAAGAAAACCATTTGCTTCTATAAGGAGAAGGTTGCTATTTTGACTGTTATTTTTCATTCTGCAGGAATTTTTTTTTGACTCAATTATTGGCAAGAATGTTCCATAACTATTTGGCAGAGGAGATTTCACACTGTAATTACCTTGGCAGTTCGGGAGTCTGTTTGAAAATACTGTACACAATATAAATGGGCAGAAATTCAGGCCCTCTATTTTAGAACACATATGGGTAATGGATAATCAACAAAATGGATTTCTTGGCTGTAATTTATCTCTTTGTATTATTATAAATAAGGTACCAGGTACCACAGACTGAGATGGATTATCTGAATAAGAGTTCCAAACCCCTCAGTCGCAGGAACAAAAGATAACAAAGAAATAATTTTGCCCCCTCAAATTATTATCAATAACTCTCTTGGTTTAGGACTGTAATTCCGTCAGAATGGGCGCATTCTCAACCTGTGATTAGTATTTGTTTAGAGAAAGAAGAGCCAGGGATTACAGTGGCTACACCCCAAAGAAAAAGCTAGCAGTAGGCCGGATGAGACAGCATGGTACAACAGAAAGAAATTGGGATTTGAAATCAGACACTGAATGTCAGGATCTTCAACTGCAAAAATGGAGATAATAATAATAATTTTCAGAATTACAGAAATGGGCAATAAGGAATATAACGTCCTTGGCATAGACATGTACAAAATACTCCACCCAAACTGGTTTCCCCTCTTCGTCAACGGTTTTTGATATCATCCTTCATGATACAATCAATGGTTTCATTGACATTACCCAGCATCATTAAGATTAAAGCCAAAAATCAATTCAGAATAAACTTCTGGTGATCGCAAGATTCATTCTGAGGAAGCGCTGCGCTCACATTAGTTGGCTGCCATCATATTCTTATACTTGCTGTCCCAGACAGGATTCAAAAATAAAATTCAACATTAGTGCATTTATTCAAGACTTTCAGGCCTACTGTTTCTTGTCCAAACATCAATAAAAGGAGAAGAAACTGATCTCAAATCCCGTCAATCTTGGCAGATTCCGAAAGGAGTGGATCTCTCTTCCTATCATCGGTGCCTCCTTCATGCTCGGAAGATAAAAAGTCCTTGCTGCACAATCACCTTCTGGTTTGGCAGGTGTGTAGATTTACTTGTCTGTTCTGAACACCAAAACACTGTCTTCCATATGCCAGCAGAGCTTCTATCACCTAAGTATTTCTCCAGAGCTTTTCAAGCACCATCAACCTACTCCCTCGTAACCATCTCCAACAACCTGATCCTTGAATTCCCTATTCTTCTCATCTTACTCAACAGACAAAATTCCAGCTCTAGATAAACCCAGCTTTTCACCCATCCTTTGACCAATTACCAGTGGATGTCCACACCGAATCACGCTCAGAGGTACCACTGAGGTTCTCTGCCCCTGGCCTCAGTGGGCCTTCGTGCTGCCCAGCAGGCGGCCTTGCTGTCATCCCCTACCCGATCATGGTTCCCCCCCCTTAGATAACCTCCTCCTCCAACCTCGTCTCCCTTCAACACCTCCTCACATCCCGCCTCACCCTGACTCTCAGTTCATAACTGAGTTTCCTTTAATTGGTCAAGAAATCTGCTGCCCTCCCCAGTGGAATGTGAGAGGAGAGACTTTGTGTCTTCAAGGCCTAGACTATGTCTGAACTATCAATGGGCACTTTCTATTAGGAAAGAAAGTACATAAATGTAAGATAAGGGGAATAAAATATTCCTGTAAATGTCCTGAAAAGGCTCATGTTAAGTAACTCTGATACCTAAGGCTGAATCTAAAGCAAGCCTCCTGTCTCCAAGCTCAAGGCTCTAAACCCAAACCATTCTGATATCGACGTATCATGAAATCCTACCTGTTATTTCCCAAAAGTTCCTTGGTTCCTTTAACTTGACTTAAAAAGCTGAAAGAGACATTCTTGCGCCAATGTTTTAAAACATACTGCCCTACCCTGCTATTTTCATGGATATAGTAGGAAGATGACTTAATGGCATAAATATTTTATTTCTATTGAATTTTTCATATTAAGTTTATAGCTCACATGAATGATAAAAAGTAGCTCACATACACCATTCATAGTTATATTATGCATACTTTTTCAGTAATCTGCTATGTATGTGAAAAATTCAGAGTCTCAAAATAAGTCTATTTAAAATAAGTTCTTCAAATTCTGGCACTGGAAAGAGAGATTTTTCTCTAATGCTGTTCGCATTGCAGTTTGATTTTTCCCTATAAATTCTAATTTACATGCCTATCAAACCCAAAGTTCAAAAATCAAGTCTTCTGAGTTGTCTGGAGCTTATTCAAATATCATTTTGTTTAAATGAATTATTCATTTAAAAGAGACTATGCTTTGCAAAGGATTCTGACTCTGATGTGGGGACACAGATGAATGAAGAAGCATCAATTCAGAAATAAAAGTCAGCTCTTCAATATCGGCATCCTTTCCCCAACCTCATTGTATAATGCTGCCAACTTTCAGGTTCCATCAGGAGTTGGCGTAGTTATCAATACCACCATAAAGGTTCAGTAGGTTAAGAAAGTTCTGTACTTTCCTTAACTAGCTTTAGCTGTGTTGCAAAATCACTTAAAATAAATGAAAGGAAACAACCCTCATCCATATTATACATTAAAGATTATTGTTAGCTAATTTTAAAATATAGATATAGTATTACTATGCTTTAGGATGAGTATATACATTTTATTTTTGAGAAGAAAAGACTATGATACTAAAGCTTTTTACTCAGATTGGATGTCATTCATGTGTGAAGGAAAGAAACATTCATTTGAAGAATATGCTGGATCACAAATCACATGCTAATCACTTACCTTCTATTTAAAATATATCACTTTAAGATTTAGAAGGGTACAGGTGAAACTTAACTAAATGCAGGATATAAATGTCTAAACACAAGAACTAATAAAATGCCATGAAGGCTATGTTAACCAGTTTTGTGAAAATATTTCAAATTGTATATAAAACCAGCACACTGGACCCCATGAGTGCATTAATGTGCACAGCTATGTTTAATTAAAAAATTAAAAAAGATACAGTTCACTGTTAGCTATAGAGTTTTTCATAGACTCTTCTGATCAAATTGAAGAAGTTCCTTTCTATTCCTACTTTGGTGAGGGTTTTTTTTTTTTTATTATGAATAGGTGTTGGATTTCATCAAGTTCTTTTTCAATGCCCACTGATACAATCACGATTTTTCTTCATTAGCACATTGATACGGGGATTACAACTGCTGGTTTTTGAACATGCTAGACTAGCATGATAAGTGGAATAAATCCCACCTGGTTGTCACGTGTAAGGCTTTTTAGACATTGTTGGATTCGATTTTTGTTGAGCATTTTTACATCTATATTCATAAAAAGTATTGGTCTGTAATTTTCCTTTCTTATTCTATCTTTCTCTGGTCTGGGTATGAGGATACCCAGCTAGTATAGTGCTGACCTCCCAAAGTAGTTAGGAGAGGTCCCTCTGCTTCTATTTTCTAGAAAAGACTTAGAAAACTGGTACCATTTCTTCCCTAAATGTTTGGTAGAATTCATCAATGAAACCCTTTGTGCCTGACGTTTTCTTGGTTTGGAAAGATTATTACTGACTAATTTTTTAATAGATACAGGGCAACTGAGGTTATCTTTTTCTCCTTGCATGAGTTTTTAGTTGTTTGTGTTTCAAATAGATGGTTTCAAAATGGATGGCCTATTTCTTCCAAATTATCAATAGTAGCTATGGAAATGTTCATAGCAGTCCTTTACTGTGCTTTCACGCCTACAGATGAGTGTGATGGACCTTTTTAAATTTCTGATGTTGGCAATTTATATCTTCTTTTGTTCATAGGTAGCCTGGATAGAGCATTATGAGCTTGGATGGTCTCTTCATAGAACCAGCTTTGGGTTTGGTGATATTCTCTGATGTTCTCCTATTTCCTGTTTCATTGATTTATGCTCTGAGGTTTATTATTTCTTGTCTTCAGTTTGTTTGGATTTAAATTACTGTTCTTTGTCTAGCATCCTAAGGTGGAATCTTAGGTTATTGATTTTACATCTTTCTTCTTTTCTAATATATGCATTTAATGTTACATATTTCCCCCTAACCACTGCTTTTCCTGCATCCTACAAATTCTATAAATTGTATTTAATTTTTATTTAGTTTAGAATATTTTTCTGACTTACCTTAAGGCTTCAACTTTGAACCATGGGTTATTTTTTAAATGTTTAATTTTAAATTATTTGGGGATTTTCAAGATATCTTTCTGTTACTGAGTTCTAGTTTAATTCCATTGTGGCCTGAGACTTTCTAAGATTCTCTAAAAGTTGTTAAAGTGTGATTTATGACCCAGAATGTAGTCTATATTACGGATATTTCACTCTCCTATGAAGTTGAAAAGAATATGCATTCCTTAGAGGTTGAATGGAGGCTACGGATTTTAAAACAAACAAATGAGCATTAGACCAAATTGCAATTACAAGACTATTCTGTTTTTTTAAAAAAATAGTATTTAGACTTACCTTAAATTTCCCAACCACTGGGTCTGTGTGTAAAGGAATAGGTATTATGGATTCAAAATCAAATATTCAACCTCCCAGGCAAAAATGAATTGTCTGATATTATCTTTGAATGATTTGCACATTGTAAAATTTCTTCTCTTCCAACTAGATGTTACCCAGAGGCTTAGTAGATACAATAGTATACACAAAAGAACTGTGAAAACTGACCGCTTAAGGGACTGTAACAAACTGGTCCACATACAGAGATGGTCAACATAAGGAACTAGGCCTACTGCACCGATATGTACATGTGGTGCATGTCCAGTCCATGAACATTCCATCAACTTAATGAGGTGGCCAGTGTAGGGAGGTGGTCAACTGCAGAGGTTCTACTGTATACGAATTCATATGCAGGGAATAAACCAAATGTAATTATTTTCTATAATCACAATTATAGTTGAAAAGATTAAAGTGTCTACGTCAGTTTTGTAAAAAGAAATAAGAAAAGGCAATGTTTGCCAAATGCAAAAAGGAAGACATTTCAGAAAGTTTTCTAAGAGATTAAAAATAACATTTCATTAAAATTAAGGGTATTTACTAGGGAGCAAAAAGGTTAATTATTGAAATCTCTTCACATTGAATGTTTCCCTTGACAAATATGTAGTAACTATCCTATTCTTTCCTTTCCTCTGTTGGTTTAAAACCTATTGTATCTGCAAATAAAATTGCAACCCCTACTTTTTTCTTATTTCCATTTCCCTGTATTATAGACGTCCATCCCTTCACCCTGAGTCTTTCTTTATCCTTTAAGGTAAGATGAGTCTCTTGTATGCAGTAGATATCATGTCTGAGTTTTTATATCTAGTCAGCCAACCTGCGTCTCTTTAGATGACAATTTAAGTCCTTCACATTAATTGAGAGAATTGATAGGCATGGTAGTGTTTGAGGTGGGATGTTTCAAAGGTCCAGTGGATATTTTTAATCCTTTCACCATCATGGAAGTTAGGTTTTGTTCAATAATTTCTGGGTGAGTTTACTTTGGTGGTAGAACATGTGTTGGTCATTATGGAAAATGAGTCTGAGTATTTCCTGGGGAGGTGGTTTAGTCATGACAAATTTCCTTAACATGTGTATGTCAGTGAAGTATTTGATTTCTCCATCACTAATGAAACTCAGTTTAGCTGGGTATAACCCAGGTAGGATCCGGGGTTGAAAATTATTTTGTTTTAGAAGATTGAAGGCTGAGGACCATATGCTTCTGGCTTGAAAAGTTTCAGCTGAAAGATCTCCAGTCATTCTAATATTTCTCCCTTTGTAGGTGATGATTTCTTATGTCCAACTGCATACAGGATTTTCTCCTTCAAACTGACCTTGGCAAAGTTGATTACAATGTGTCCCAGAGATGCTTTATTTAGAATGAGTCTTGCTGGGATTCTGAAACTATGGACTATCTGAATTTCTGTATCTCTTGCAATACTTGGAAAGTTCTCCTCCATAATCTCTTGGAGTGGAGCATCTGTGCCTTTAGAACCATGCTCTTCTCATTCAGGAATTCCTACAAGTCAAATGTCTGATCTTTCGGAATGATCCCTCAGCTCTCTCAGGGACTGTTCTGTTTTTGATTTTCCATTTTTCAGCCTCTTTGAATTCTTGGAATTGTTCAAAAGCCTTGTCTTCAGTTTCTGAGATCCTTTCTTCTGCCTGGTCAACTCTATTACTGAGGGATTCTACTGTACGTCAAAGCTTCTCAAATAACTTTTTCGTTTCCTTGAGCTCTGCTATATCTTTTCTCATTATGTCCATATCCTTGGTGACTTTGAATTCATTAATTTCTTGAGACAACTTTAGAACTACTCTTTGAATTTCTATTTCCATCTTTTCCTCCTTTTTACTGATCAGGCTAAAAATATTCTGCACAGCCCAGAGCATAGTAAGTAAACCAAACAGACATCCTTCAGAACGGTAGAAGATTTTTGCAGGTTATATTTCTGACAAAGGTCTGATAACTGCAGACCACAGAGAACTCAAATCAATCAATAAGAAAAGAACAAACAACCCCCCTCTCCTTGCAAGCAAGAGACTTAGCAGAAACTTCTCTGAAGATGACAGGTGAATAGCTAACAAACACATGAAAAAATGCTCATCATCCTTAATCATCAGAGAAATGCAAATCAAACCACTTTGAAATATCACCTAACTCCAATAAGATCAGCCCACATTACAAAATCCCAAAACTACAGATGTTGGTGTGGATGTGGAGAGAAGAGAACACTTTTACACTGTTGGTTGGATTGCAAACTAATATGGAAAGAAGTTTGGAAAAATCTCAAGGAACTAAAAGTTGGCCTACTGTTCAATCCTGCAATGCCTGTACTAGGTATATACACAGATGATCAAAAATCATTTTACAACAAAGACATTTGCACCAGATTGTTTACTGTAGCCCAATTCATAATTGCCAAGTCATGGAAGCAGCCCAAATGCCCATCAAACCATGACTGGATTACCAAATTACGGTGTATATATACACCATGCTACATATGTAGCCATAAAAAAGGATGGAGACTTTACAGCTTTTACGTTTATCTGGATGGAGCTGAAACATATTCTTTTTAGTAAAGTATCTCAAGAATGGGGAAAAAGTATGCAGTGTACTCAATACTATTATGAAACCAACACGTCATCACCTACACATCCATGTGAATAATAAAACACAACTATAGTCCAGAAAAAAGGAGGGGATGGGAGGGGAGGGAGAAGGCTGGAGGGGAGGGCGGGAAAGGGGGAGGCGGTTTGGTGGGTCCTCACCTATTGTGCATGATGCAATGTACATCTCAAAACTACTAAGAGTGCAATATAAATATCTGACCACAACAAATAAGTAAGTGGTTATGTTAATCAGACTGATTTAAGTATTCCACGTTGTATATCAAATCATCACATTGTATCTCATAATTTTACAGTTAAGATTTAATGAAAAATAAATAAAAAGTCACTCAAAAAAATTAAGGGTATTTAAAATTCTTCATTGATATGACATCAATTTCTAATTTAGACATAATTGGGTAAAATAAATTAGGAATAAAGTACATTTAAAATAGAAGCAAAGCAACTGCCAGTTGATTCCTACAGCAGCGTTGCTCAATGATATAGTAAGACTCCACTCAAGAGGTTTGCCAGCCACTCTCTTAATGACAAAATTATTCTTTCACATAGCCTGGCAATATTCACCCAGGAAAATATACAACTGAATAAATAAAAGCTGAAAAGTCACCTGAAATGATCAACTAATAAAATTTTAATCAATTTGAGTCAACTGAGCTTTAGTCTGACTTCCAAGGCACCCCACTAGTTGTTACATTCTTCTAGTCTAAAACTCACCCTTATCCAGGACATTGAAACTTTGATTCCATTGATTCTAAACTAACAATAATCTATAAAATTTCTTCCTCACGTCTTATTTCAATCCCTCCTATTATAATTTAATTTAACCACCCATTATTTCCACTTTGGACAGCCCTGCTATTTCTGTCCAAAGGATATGGCTGAATAAAAATGATTCTGAACAACTGCCAGTAAGAACATGAAGCAAAAGCAGTTCCACAGAGGAGAACTCTGTTTTCTAGTTTAGTCACAGAGTTTGCTAAAATAATAAGAAAGTGTTTCAGGTACAGCCTAATTCTGAAGTGAGGTCACTCTTTTGCAAATTACCTTTTGTTGAATCATCCTCTATTGGCTGTTTGAACAATGTGATATCCTTGAACGTGCACAAGAACAAGACGACCTTTTCGTGTTCGTTTCTTATCGGTGCGATTTGCATATAAAACCAGACGGGGGTCCCTGGAACAGAGAAAGAGAGTCACAGCCACCGCCACGGTTTGGGCTCCTGCCTCCTCTTCTCCTCCACCTGCCAACTGCTGTCAGGAGTCAGCACCAAAACAATATTTCAATGGCTACGAAGAATTTTAAAACCTTTATTTTTGCATCAACTACCAGGTGCTGAAATTTAATAAGCATAGTTTTCAACCCCAAATATAGACATTCTAAAGTAAAGCACAGGGTGTCACTTCACGGTGCAGGAGCACGGAAAAGCAGGCTTGGTACTGAGGGAATACCAGAGTCCCCTATAGTGCTGGGTCCCTAAACCACCGCCCCCCTCACCAGCTTCCTCCGATAGTCTCAACAAGCGTCATCACTCCTACATGCTGCTCTCTTCTTGTCCCTTTGACAAGTGTCCCCAATTAATTGCAACAGCAACGCCTGATATTCTGTCACCCTCTTGAAGGAACAGTCACAGGGCTGCTTCTATCCCAAGGCTTTATCACTGGTCACACAGATGTACATGATCACTGTCATCCCCGCATCGGAGGGATCAGCAAGACTTGATGCCTGACGTACTCAGAGCCTTACCTGAAACTTCTAAGGCAACCTTAAAGAAGAAAAAGACATGCTCTCCTCCCGTGAGAGGCTCAGGTGTCTTAACGAGCCACTGCTTCCCGCCCCTCTCACCCTAAACAAAGCTCACACGAAGGCTACTGTAGACTCCAGGGGACAAATCGGGAACCGGTATATGCCAAATAATAAATACAGACGTGAAGACACAAGAAACGCCACTGAAAGTAATTATCCATCAGGTGATAAAACCCTGAAGGGATGTTCCATTAAAATCAAAAGACAGATTTTCCATCACATTTCCTCCAGCTGCAGTGCAGTAAAGCCCTCCAAACATTCTACCTGACGCATAAGTTTTTTAAGTTTATAATTTGAGGAGACAAATGTACAGCTATTTCTAGTCTGTCAGTGATAGCTGACAGCCTCTTGGTGGTTTCCAGTGAAAACCACGTAAAAAGCATCTCCATACCAGGCGGCGCCTGTGGCTCAAGGAGCAGGGCGCCGGCCCCATATGCCAAGGGTGGCAGGTTCAAACCCAGCCCCGGCCAAAAAACTGCGGGGGGGGGGGGAAAAAAGCATCTCCAAACGTATGGCCAAGAAAAACATTCACCTAATGACACCATGAAGGAGAATACAACATTGACACAAGATGAAATGTCTTAACTACCAAGTTTAAAAAGTCAGACAGCAGAGATTTCTAAGGAAGTACTTAATTCTGACAACCAGGTATTTCTACAACCCAAGGGAGCCTCCAGAAGGACACAACCCTTTCCAAAAGGATTGGAGGATGAGACAGGGATTTCAAAAACAATCACAGCATCTCCCAGAGAAGCTTGTGCTTTGGTTTCTGTTTTCTTCTTTTACACAGTGTGTCCAGAAACTGTGAGTGATGTGCACAGTTTCACAAATCACCAGGCCCAGACGTGCACACAGGCTACGGCTGTTCCAACACACTGAGCTGGAGGCAAAGGGGTCACAAACCAAGAGCAAAGGGCATTAAAAATAATCATTTTCCCAACTCAACAGAAGATGACGTTAGGAGTCATGCCTTCCTACGAAACAGCAACGCTTCAAATTCTGGCAGGAGCCGGAGCTGTCTACAAAACTGCTTTAGAGATGAAGGGAGGAGATTTTTTCAACTTTTCCAGCCACAGTGGTCAGACTTCCCCAAGGAGGCTGAGTATCTGCCAAGAAACAGCCTTCGTTTTCTAGATTTGGGGTTCAGGGGGCCAGAGAGCCTGGGAGGACTGTTCCCACTGTGATCTCAGAGCAGGGCCCCGGCATTGATGACTGGGAGTGGCTCGTGGTCAAGTTGTGCCTCTGTGTGCTCAGAAAGAGCCATTTCAATGTCATTGTCCCAGAGCGATTTCTTTCCCCATGCTGATTGGAGACTGGACTTAAAGAACAGAGGCCCCAAACGGAAACGTTTTAATTGTGACACATACCAAATTGGAAACCTCAATCCCCCCATTTGCAAAAAGGGGTTTAACCTAATTACTTAACGGAAACACTGGGAGGGCTTGGCATTCAGGCATTCCCAAAATTGGTTTCTATGGACATGTGAATTTTTCTATTGAACTTTTAAAAGTCATAAAATATAGAATTTTTTAATTGATGTTCAAAGCTTTCAGCCAACCATTTGCCTGATTGTTTTAAAGTTGCTTTTACATGGTAGAATTCTTTTATAATACATAAATAATACCTGTCCTTATTATTAAAGTAAAAAATAAAACAAAACCCAATGGGGCTTAATACACAGAAAGGAGACTTTTAATTTACAGTTTCATAAGGTATATAAAATATATAAACCATGCTAAAAGGAGGCTTTTGGAAATGTAAAATTCAAGTAATTATTAACATGATTTGAAACATGGCATAAACAAAAAACAAACTCCACTAAGGTATTTTGAGAAACTCGGCAACTATGAATTTGCCTTTGTTGATTTAATATGAAGCAAAGATTTGATTATTCTGCCTACATGTCAGAGTGAATGACCTTAATAATATAAGTAATATGGAATATTCTGATGTTATTTGCTAAACTAAGGGCACATGGGTAAGTCATTCAAGGAATACGTGTAGCAAACCTATTTGAAAATGGAAGACTTACTGGTATACGGGTCTCTTATTAATTATCAATATGGATTTGGGACTGGTAAAAAAAGACACAGAAAATATCCATAGCTTTTCTCTTGTAGAGGACAGATACGATCACTTGGAACGGTTTGCTTTTGAGGTCATGAGCCAAATGACATTTAGCTATGATGTCAAACAGAAATATCTCTTTGGCCTTAATTCTAAAAGGAAAGATAAGATGGTAAGACCTCCCTCAGGTAAAACAACTAAAGACAAATGTTCCTGGCCAGGCGCGGTGGCTCACGCCTGTACTCCTAGCACTCTGGGAAGCTGAGAAGGATGGATGGCTGGAGCGCACAGGTTTGAGACCAGCCTGAGTTAGAGCGAACCCCTGTCTCTAAAAGCAGCCAGGCATTGTGGCAGGTGCCTGTACTCAGGAGGCTGAGACAGGGAACTGCTTGAGCCCAAAAGTTTGAGGTTGCTGTGAGCTCTGACGCCACGGCACTTCTCCGAGGACAACAAAGTGAGACTCTGTCTCAGAAAAAAAAAAATTAATTAATTAAATAAAGACAAATGCTCCCGTTCCAGGTGCCTTTGTTAGTCATAACAAAAGTCTATTATAACAAACATAAAAATCTTATTTTAATTCCAAATATTCCATAGATAATGGAGAGGAAAAGGGAGATGATACTTCATGCTCCACAATCCAACAGGCCACTAATCATGAAAAATATGTTTCCTGATGATGTTAAATGTTTCCCAAACTAAGGAAGAATTTAGTAGCTGAAGATGACAGTGGACTTTGTTATCATTTACCATTAACGCTCAATAAACTGACCCATCTTATGAAGTGACTGCTCATTTCCAAAAGGAAAGAAAGCAGCAAAAAGAGATAAAAGTAAGTAACCAAGCAAAGAAAGTGAGTTAGAAAGGAGACTCGGCTGTTGACTATACTGTTTGCTTGTTTGTTTGCCTCCAAATTCTGATGGAATGTTCATTATATAATGAACATTTTAACATGCACAAATCTCATATTAGAGAACAGTTCACAACAATCACTACAGATTTTCCCAATAAGAATAACCTGTTCTGAAAGTAGTCATTACTTCTGACAGCATTCCACGCTAAACAGTCTAGGTCTGCAAAGGATTCACCTCCGCAGCAAGCAAGTATGTTTGTGTAAACAGGTAACTGCACACACCCAGCATTACCAATTACCTTTTCCTTTAACCACAAGTGCTTACTGAACATCTCTGTCTTTTTATTTATTTATTTATTTATTTTTTGAGACAGACTCTCACTATGCCGCCCTGGGTAGAGTGCCACACAGTCATAGCTCACAACAACCTCAAACTCTTTATCTCAAGTGATTATCCTGCCTCAGCCTCCCAAGTATCTGGGACTACAGGTGCCTGCCACAGCACCCAGCTATTATTTTGTTGTAGTTGTCATTGCTGTTTGGCAGGCCCAGGCTGGGTTCCAACCTTCCAGCCCTGCCGCCCTCACCACTGAGCTACAGGTGCTGCCCCTCTGGCATTTTTAGTCGTCATGTACCTATGAGATCTTTACCATACAAAAAGGTCACATTTAAAATTTTTCTCCCATTCCTCAAAAGGATGCTTCTCATAAGTAGTCATTTATTGATTTTGTTATCTACTTTGACCAGTAACCTCTGCCTCTGCCAAGAGAAGAACAATATAAATTTTACTGTCTCTCTATAGTTCAGTTCAATGGCCACTTACCGAAACATAGCATTAATAAACAGTGGGCATATCGCATTGGTAAATTTGATACCTACTGTTTTTCTTGTACAGAAGAACTTCAAAGCAATTTGAATCGTAGTTGTCGAAAGTCTGCCTAACTTTCTCAATGGTCTTCTTGTCAGTCAATTCACCATACATAAAACTGGTGTGGAAAAAAGAAAAACAAACAATCCATTTCAGTTGCCCTTCAAATGCTACATAGAAATCATATATTTGTCTTTGATTAAGTAGTTAAATACGGTTATGAAATACAGTGTTGCTCCTATCTGATGAATTAAAGCTATGCTTTCTAGGGAGTGGGAAGGGGTTTGTTTGGTTTTATTTAGAGATGGGGCCTGACTCTGTCACCAAGGTTAGGGTGCAATGGCACAAACATAGCTCACTGCAAGTTTGAGCTGCTGGGCTCAAGCAGTCCTCCTGCCTCAGCCTCCCACGTGGCTGGGATTACAGAGCCAGGCTTTAGAGGTGTCCAACCTGCAGCCCGCAGGCTGCAAGCAGATTATTAGAGGTCTGTTTTCCTTATCTCTGGTATCAGACTCCACGAGTAGTCTGCACAGACCTTTTTTAGCTCATCAGCTTTCTCATTAGTGCTTGTGAATTTAATATGTGACCCAAGACAAGTCCTCTTCTTCCAACATGCAGCAGAAAAGAAGAAAGTCTGTTCACCCTGTTCCTAAAACACGTTTTAATCATGATTAGTAAACGTCTGTTTAAATAAGCTAGAAGTCAGACAGAAAGAAAAGAGAAGAGCAATTCTTGCCTTACTTAGTGATAAGCACACGTTTCAATGACCAGGGTTTAGTTACATAACATCTTTGAAACAACACAGTTCAAATTACAGTCACCACAGTCTGTTAACTGTGACTAACTGTACAATGTACAAACTTTTCTATGGGCTATGAAGTCCACAAAGCAATAGCCAGTAATAGGTTCATACCATGACCAGTGACCCAGCACTTCTTGCAAAGCCCATCAGTAATGGTGACTGTACAGCTATTAATTCAGTCCACATACAGACAGCAAAGCATGTAGTCACGAGGCTTCCTTGACTCTCAGTGATAAATCCACATGACACTTTATAAAAGTGGACCGTGAAAAACAGATACTACTCAACATCGATTAAAGCATCTACGAAAGATACCAAAACATGATGATGCTGGAAGGGAAATGCAAACTGAACATAAATGAAGTTATGGAAGAAACAGATGGCCATAAAAATGTGGACACTGGTGTCATTTGAAAGTCTCTAGACAGGCAGTCTCTAGACTTAGAAAAGGTGAACTCACACATCAGGAAAGTGGTGGTGACAGGATGGACCGAGGTTTCCCAGAGGAAGCAACACCAGCAAAATATACTTTGCATTAAAGGAGTTTCACTAGATAGTTTACGGTAATGAAAGTGACAGGATTAAATTCTGAAGTTGATTCAAACTTAGAAAGGAATATGACAATTTGCTGAGAGACACGAAATACTCTTTATATCCTAAGTTATATTACAAGAAGAGAGAAGGCAAGTATGGTTCCAACGACTTGCAGTAAGGTTTTCACGCAGAAAAGAAATCCTCAATATTTCTAATGTTCTAAGTCCCAGTGTGTGAAACATTACTATCGTTTTAATCTCCCTGCATGTCTAACCAACAATAAGAGTTTTCCAAGTTTTGATGATTTTAAAGGTGATAAAACAATCATAATTTTTTGCATTGAGTCATTTTTTGCACATCATATTGCAAGTCATATTGCAAGTCATATTGCAAGTTTTCAGCTTGCATGGTCTTTTTTATGCTTCCAACCTACCACTTAGGCTGTATATTATATACAGAGGATTTTTCTTATGGTAAATATTACACAAGAGTGGCTAATGGGAAGAAAGTTAAACTTCCATCTGGAAGGAGACATGTAATATTACCATGGCTAAAAGAATATACAAAACAAAACATACGTGAGGGAGAGAATGACTACACTACACAAAAACTGTCCTATGAGTGATATCTCTATTTTCTAAGAGAACTTTGGCAAAAGTCTGGTATTTACGTAAGAGAACTCAAAGACTGCAGTATTCATTCTAAATGCTTTCAAAATCATCAGTTATGCATCTCTTATTAGATACACGGTTCTACTGGTTAGTATAACTGTCCAGACCATTTGTTCCACCAGAAAACAAAACACAGCCCCGCCTTATGTCTTAACTAAGACTTTGAAAGCTCAAATGGCTATCTTTATTACTGCTTTTCTTCTTGTTTTCAGAGTTCACATACTGTCCAGAGCCAGATAAAAAACAGGGTGATGAAGCCTGAAACATACATAATCAATGGAGTGCTCTCTAAGGAAAAAAATACAAAATTACAAAACAGATTTAGGTAGAGAGCCTTAAGGACATCACTCAAGTAAAGGCCAGAGAAGGTGTAGATTCATTATCCATGGAAAATCTGTGTCTGATTTTGCCAATCTGTAAAAGTCACAACATGAAAAGCATAGCTTGTCAGCAAGATCCGGTAAAGAGAAGCAGGTTCCGCTGACAACACCGCATTACAACTAGAAATTATAAGGGGACTCAAGCCCGTCTTCTATAACACAAACCTCAGGAACTATTACACTAGAAACCAAGAAATAAAGGGAGGAAGAGAAAGCGGACCAACGTTATTCAAGGACTGAGAAACTTTTATGTTTCATTTTCAATTTTGTATATATTATATTTAAAGAGAAAAATTTTAGTTGTCATTACACTAATAAAATAATAAAAGAATCTCAGAATATAATGGCAGAATCTTACTCTGTGATCATACATCTAACAACACACTGCGAGCCACATGGAAAAGCCACTGTTGCCATCAAAACAGAAATTTCAGCTTCCATGAGTTATATAAAAATCTCTTGAAGACACTACAATTAAATCGGAATTCTTCAGTTAAACAACACAAGGCCATCCCCACCACCAACTCCCCAAAAGCATTAGATTAATACTACAAATATTTTTATAGAAAAGTAAAATTTTTTAATTACCCAGTTTTTTATTAACTTCTATTTTGTTAAATGAATAAATATTTATTTTTCAGTATAAAAAAAGAAAAATAACAGAAGCCTCTTTAACAAAGAAAAAACATTTA
This sequence comes from Arctocebus calabarensis, assembly GCA_963573935.1. NCBI lineage: Eukaryota > Metazoa > Chordata > Mammalia > Primates > Lorisidae > Arctocebus > Arctocebus calabarensis. Next base: position 17,423 of record CAUYON010076287.1, read on the forward strand.
AAAATTTAAATAAGGGTAATTATTGCCATGATATGGAATCAACCCAAGTTGCATCAACTCATGAATAGATTAAAAAACTGGGGCATATATATATACCATGGAATACCATTTAGTCATTTAAGAAAAAATAGAGACTTTACATCTTTTATGTTTACCTGGATACAGCTTCCTAGTAAAGTATCACAAGAATGAGGAAAAAGTATGCAACATACTCCATACTAATATGAAATCAATATATAAACAACTACAGGCTCACTTGAAAGAAAAACACCAGTATAGTCAAGCAGGGTGAGGAGGGACTGGGGTAGAGGGTGAAGGAAGGGGGGAGGGTGATCAGCAAGATCTCACCTAAGCTGCACAATGGGAGGATGTCAGCCCCTGGGTGAAGGGCTCAACTACAGCCTGAACGTTACCTTAGAAATGAAAACAATGTAACCTAAACATACGTACCCTCATATCAATCTGAAATTTAAAAAAAAAAAAAAAGAATAGTAAACAAAAGACAGGGGCAATGAAAATAACGAAATATTTAAAGTCTCAAAAATAAAAGACCATTACGAGGCATCTACCCAGAAGGAAGAAAATCCTTTCATCATAAGGACGCTTGCACTAGACTGTTTACCGCAGTTCAATTTACAATTGCCAAAATGTGGAAACAGCCTAAATGCACCCCAAACCAGGAACGTATTAACAAGCTGTGGTATATGTATACCATGAAATACCATTCAGCCATTTAAAAAAAGTGGAGACTTTACAGCCTTTGTATTAATACCTAAATGAAAGTGGAACATATTCTTCTTCTTTTTTTTAACTTCTCACTTTTCTTTTTTTTCTTTCTTTATTAAATCATAAAGAGGTAGATCATGTATACATTAATGCATTTGTGGGGTACAATATGCTGATTTCATATACAATTTGGAATGATTATATTGTATTGGTTAATATATCCCACACCTCATTTACTTAGTTATTGTGTTAAGACATTTATACTCTATACTTAATAGATCTGATATGTACCCTTGCAATATGCACCTTCCCGCCATCTAGCCTCCCTCCTCCCCTTCCATCCCCCCTCCTTCATCCTGGGCCATAGCTGTGATCTATTCTTCATATGAAAGTGTGAGTGACTGTAAATTGGTTTCATAATAATATTGAGCACATTGGATACTTTTTCCTCCATTCTTATTGCTGATCCTAGGAAAACAAAGACATTTAAGGAAAAATATCCAAGATTATTAAAAATATGAATGCTTTTTGAAAACATACAGTCCTTTTGGGGATGGAGTAAGATGGTGGACCAGGATCATTCAGCTAACCTCTCCTAGAACAACTGGGGAAAAAGAGAGTCCCTGTCCCAGCCATACCTGGCACAGGGACTTACCCACAGTCACAGCTCCGGGAGCACAGTGAGGAGGTTGTGAGCTGGATACAGTGTATAATCTGCAGTGTGGAAATCTGATGAGTTAGGCAGGTGAAGGCAACTGGATGGGATCAGCTGGCCCCCCAGAGAGGCCTGGGATGGAGTTTTTCAGTTGTTGGGGGAAACTGCACATTGAATGGAAACGTTGGAAGAGTGGGAAGACTTGAACACTATTCAGCAACCAGATTTAAATACTGGTTGAAGTGGATTTGCCATAGGTTTGATGGCTGACGAGACAGCCATACTGAGAAGGTCTAGGTGGCCAGATGGCTGCCACTGTGGGAAGGTCATGAGAAGGTGTTAGCAGGGGCCTAAAGCACAGCCATCTTAATTCTTCCTGCCAGGATCAGAACTCCACTCTTGGGACAGGCTGAGGGGCCCCACAACCCAAGGGAACTGGAGTCAGGGGACACTGTGAGAACTGGCCCTGAAAGATTCTTGTGCGCTTAAAGACCCCAACCCAGCAGGGTCTGAATGCTGAGGAAACAATCAGATTATCACCAAAGGCAACCAAGTTTGGAATAAGGACCATACGCTATGCTCTCTGTCTCCTAAAAAAATCACATCACCACCTGATCTGGTGACACACTGCAACATCCTGTCATCAAGAGCAAGGACTTCTGTCCAAAACAAAGAAGGCAGAGAGAAGGATAAAGGAGAACAAAGAGGTGAACAAGAAGAAAGAACACATGAGGAGGAATCAACAGAAAAATTCAAAAAACATGGAAAACCAGAACAGAGGAACTCCCCCAAGAGACCATGAGGAAGCTACTGCAGAAGACTCCACCTATAAAGAATTAATGGACTTGACAGAAAGGGAATTAAAAATACACTTGATAAAGACAATAAAAAGGGGGAATAGAAAATGGAAAGACAGAACCAAAAGTCAAGTAAGAAATATGTAGAATATAGAAAGGATATGGCAGAGCTTAAGGAAATGAAAGAGACAATCAGGGAATGTAAAGATGCAGCAGAAAGTATCAAAAACAGGTTAGACCATGGAGAAGAAAGACACTCAGAGCTAGAGGATGAAGTTTTCAAGTTAACCCAGGTAGTTAACGAGGCAGAAAAGAAGAGAGAGAAAACAGAGCAGGCACTTAGAGAATTATGAGACTACATAAAGTTTCAAACATACAAATAATAAGGATTCCTGAAGGAAAAGATTGTCCAAAGGAATGGAAACCCTACTGAAGAGTATCATAAATGAAAACTTCCCAAGTTTTATTAAAGACCCCAAGACACTCCTTTCAGATGGATATTGAACACTGGGTCATTCAACTCAAACAAAGCATCTCTAAGACACATTGTGATGAACCTGTCTGAAGTCAAGGTGAAAGAAAAAATTCTGCAAGCATCCAGGAGTAAGTGCCAACTGACCTACAGAGGCAGAGCCATTAGGATGACAGCAGACATTTCAATGAAACCTCCCAAGCCAGAAGAGAATGGCCATCCATCTTTAACATGCTTAAACAAAGCAATTTTCAGCCCAGAATTCCGTATCCTGCTAAACTAAGCTTCAAAATCGATGGGAAAAATAAAATCTTTTGTGGATATACTGCACTGAGGATATTCACCACAAAAAGACTAGCTCTTGTTAGAAATACTGACCTATTCTTAACACTAACCACCAAAATGGTCAATAGCAAAGTAAACATCCAGAAGTTAAAGGTCAAAACAGAGCTTCCACAATGGCATAAAGGATAAAACTGCACAATGAACTTTCACAAAATAAGATGAACGGAACTCTGACACACTATCAATTCTCTCAATAAATGTGATTGGACTGAACTCAACCCTGAAGAGGCACAGACTGGCTGATTATATAAAAAAAGCACAAACCATCCATATGCTGTCTTCAGGAGACACACCTAGCCCTGAAGGACAAATTAAGACTTAGGGTTAAGGAATGGAAAACACTATTTCAAGTAAAGGGAAATCGAAAGAAAGGAGAGGTTGCAATCTTCTTTACACATACAAGCAAATTTAAAGCAACTAAAGTTAAGAAAGACAAAGATGCTCACTTTATACTGGTCAAAGGAACAATACAACAAGAAGACATTTCAATTTTAAGTATTTATGCACCTGACTTAAATGCTCCCAGATTTATGAAACAGACCTTAACAGGTCTGAGTAATATGATATCCCATAACATCATAATAATCGGGGATTTTCAGCAGGAAGCAGTTAGATTGAGTCTTCGCCCCTTTTCCCTAACAGCAGTTGGAGTTTCTACTCAGAGAGGGAGAATTGATGCAGGACAATTGGCACCCTAGCCCGCTCAGCGGGGCTGGCGGACCTTCTGTCTTCTCCTTGGCAGTGTTGGTGGTGTGGCAGCCAGCTGAAGAGCCAGCGGGCTGGATGACAGGCAAGGAGGGGGACCTCCAACCTCCACCAGAGGCTCCAATTGCCAAAAAGGCT
>CAUYON010076288.1:0-32008 GCA_963573935.1 Arctocebus calabarensis
CCATTGTATGTAATAGATTTCTTGTGTCTGGCTGCTTTTAGAATCTTCTCCCTCATGTTAACTTTAGTGAAATTAACTACAATATGCCTGGGGGATGTCTTATTTGGATTAAGTCTTGCTGGTGTTCTGAAACTATCTGCTATCTGAATTTCAGAGTCTCTAGGCATGTCTGGAAAATTCTCTTTCATAATCTCAAAAAGAAGGGACTCTGTGTCATGTGAAGCCAGATCATCGGTTTCAGGTATCCCTATAAAACGAATATTGGTTTTCTTTGAGTTATCACAGAGTGCTCTGAGAGAATGATCCATTTTTGCCTTCCATTTCTCTATCTCTTTGAGCATTTGGGATCGTTCAAAGTCTCTGTCTTCGGTGTCAGAATTCCTTTCTTCTGCTTGCTCTATTCTGTTGCTGAGGGCTTCTACTGTCTTTTTCATATCTTTGAGGGTTGCAACTTCTTGTCTCAATGTGTTGAGATCTTTGTTCATTTTTTCTTTGAATTGGTTGAATTCTTGAGACATCTGCTGAATTAATCCTATAATCTCTACCTCCATATTTGTTTCCATTTTATTAATCTTGTTTGCAATCCAGATTCTAAATTCGATTTCAGACATCTCTGCTGTCTGTTTTACGATGGGACAGTCTGGATTGGATGGATTGTCATTTTTGGGGGGAGTTGCACTGTTCCGTTTATTCATGTTGCCAGAGTTTTTCCTCTGTTTCTGCCCCATGTTTGTTTTTCGGTTTTTAGCTATTTGATCAGGACAGTGAAATTGTTCTGGAAACTTCTACAGTTGTGGTTGACCAGCCCTCCCCCTAGGTACTGAGGTGGTGACTGCAGCCTTTACAATTCAAGAGTTCCAGACCAATTGAAAATGCAGACAGTCTGGATTATGGATGAGTTGGAGTTATAGACTTCCAATCCATGGTAGGAGGTGAACTGAAGGATCAAGATGGCAAGGAAAACATTTACAACACCAATCACAGTGAGATCAAATGGGCTAATACACTCGTAAAAGGGCTACCAGACACATAAGCCCACAGATGCACCCACAGTCAGAAACATCGACATACAAACAACCAATGAAAGAACAATAGCTAAGAAGAAGAAGAAAAAAAAGAATCTACAATAAAAAATGTTTTTTGTAAAATACTTGAGAAAAGAGAAGAAGAAAAACCTCTAACAAATATGATATAAGCACTCTTAGAAGCTATAAGAAGGGAAGAAGAGGAAGGGGAGAGAGAACAAAGAAATTAACAGTGGAGAGGAAGAAGAAATGTACAATTGAGAATAGAAGATAATAAAAATAGCCTAAGAAAAGAAAGTGAAATAAAAAATTATTTATCTATTGTGCCTCCAAGAAAAGGATATTAAAAAAAAAACCAACCTCAAAAATATTGTTCTTGTATATATTTAGAAATTAAGTTCTTTATGTATGCTGTTGATGTCAACTTAAGTGGAATTAATTTATAATGCAATATACTTTGTGGACACCAGATGGCACTGTGAGTGGTTCTCAGGCTTATATGTGATTCACCGATTATAATGTTACTATTGAAACCACACTATCTGGCCAGTAGCCATTTTTGGAGTTTCTCCGCTGGTTTGTGTTGGAAAAGGTTCTTTATTTTGGTTGCTTGGCTCCAAACAACATTCTCATCTGACCTCCAACTTTCGACCTCCAACTTTGGTGCACGAGTCTTCCCAAAACTCTCTGCTCTGCCCTCTCACTCTCTCGCAGTCTGGCAACAGCGATCGGCTGTGAGAGGGAAGCTCTTAGCGGCTGTGGGAGAGGGGCTCGTGGCAACCGTGGGAGAGGGGATCGCGGGGGCTGTGGGAGAGGGGCTCTTGGTGGCTGTGGTTCGCGCCGGCCGCAGGGGCTGTAGCAGCAGTTGCTGTGGCCGCGGCTCGCAATGGCCACGGTGGCTGGAGGGGAGGGAGCTCCCGCGGGGCTGTTGCTGCCACTTTGAACTGCCTCTTTTTCTCCAGCTGAAGTGCTTGGGGGCCCTCTTCACCAACTTTCACAGCTCAAAGTGTCTTTTCCACACCCCAGAATCCCGTGTCCCCTGCACAGTCAGACTTCACCAGGATTCCCAGCCTGGTATAGTGCTGATGAATCACCTACTCTCAAAGATCTGGGGAAAAGGCGCTTGCCATTTTGGACATTCCAATATGTCTGTCCAGCAGAGTCTGGTCCCTTTGGCTCACGCAAGGGCTGCCTGGGTCTCCGTGGATCCTAGCAGCACCCCTTTCTGGTCATCAAACTCTGAGATCCACTCTTTGGTGGAATTTTCTCCAATTAGGTCTTGTGAGTTGTGACCTGCTGTCCTCCCTGTGGGAGGGCCCGGCTGCCCCTCTGCCAGGCAGGGGGAAACAGTTTACAGCAGTTTCCACAGTTATGAACTATATTTCAAACACAACAATCCACCAAATCACTGTGCATCTCCAGCTGCCCTTCCACTCCAATAGTTCACACGGGGAAAGATCCAGAGCTCCCACCCTCTCATCTGCTGACTGGGGAGCGGTGGGTTATGGGACCGTCTCCACTGCCATCTTCCAGAGCTGCCTAAAGTCTGATATTCTTATTGATGCAATGCCAGTAATAACCAAAGATTCTCTAATTGTGTAGTAATGTTTTCTTTTTTTCAGGTGATCTTATCAACATTACATTGTTGAAGATAGAAGAGAGTAAGTGGGCAGGTAAATCCATCCTTTTGGAATTATGGATGCCTTGAAACTGGAATAAGTTAAGAGGAGAATCACATATTGGTAAGCTTGATTTTCTCTGGCAAGATAAATAATATTATTCCTCTTATGTTTTCACAACTCCCACATTCCTGTATGATCTCCCTGCTCAAGGAAGTGTTGGCCAACATCACTGGTTTAAATGGAATACTGCATTTTCCTCCACTTGAAATGCTCTGCTATTTCCTTCATACTGACCCATGTCCAGGGTCAAGACCAAGCTCAAAATCTAAATACTCCAAGGAAACCTTCTTTGAATCACCTCACCTTGTTCTATTTTTGATTCCTCTTATTCATACCTCCCAGCATATAAGTACTGTGTTTATTCATAGCGTTAAAAGCAGTCTCCACGTGGAAACATAACCTTGTATGCTTCTTTGTAAGGTTAGTTGTGTATTTAATTCTGTGGGTCATGTTGGTTATTGTACCTTTCCTCAAGTTGCTGAAACCCTCTCTGTATCTCAACTTTTGTCTCTTCTGGGTTATCTCCCCATCCTTTTATTTGTCCACTTGTTTGTCCACCCATTCACCCATGTATCCATTCATTTTTTGCCCAAATAACAGATATCCAGAAGATATTGTGCTAAACACTACATGTAAGGGATATACTCATCTGTAAAAAAAAAAAAAAAAAAGGACCAATCCATTTCACTGAGAATCTTTGGGAGAAGCTGTGCAGAGGTTAAGCCCTGATGCTGATTTTCTAATCTCTTTTATGCCCATGGAAGTTTTAAATCCCTGTTTTCACTTTGCCCTTTAATACATATTTCTATCAGAGCTTTGGGAAGTTCTTCCTTACTATGAGAAACATCTCTCTTTATAACCTTCTGCTGCATCTCTTCATCCGTATAGGCTGAGTTTGGCTGGGAATTGATGAAGAAGGTTCCCAGCACAGGTATATTAAATGGGAGGTGGAATACACCTCTGAGACAGAGCAGGAGAAACTTTTTTCTATTGATGGGAGCTTAACGTTGTACTGTTTCTCTAGGGCAGTGGTTCTCAAATGTTTCAACTTGCAGAACCCTTTATACAGGGTGTCCATGAAGTTCTGTGCAATTTAAAATTGTTGGTTATTTTAAATTTTATATATATAAAATTATATTATATATAATTTTAGCAATTTTAGCAATTTTCAACACTATACTTACTGTTATTAACTATAGACACCATGTTGTACAACACATCTGAACTCATTCCTCCTGCCTAACTGAAATTTTGTATCTTTTTAATAGGCATCTCCTGAATACCCTTACACACTCACCATGGCCCTGGTAATTTCCCTTCTACTTTCTACTTCTAGGAGTTTGGCTTGAGATTCCACCTAGAAGTGAGATCATGTCATATTTGTCTTTCTGTGCTTGGCTTACTTCTCTAAGTGTAATGTCCTCTGGTTTCATCTATATTGCCACCAGTGACAGGATTTTCTTTTTTCTTAAGGCTGAATAGTGTTCTGTTGTGTGTATACACACTGAATTTCCTTCTCCGTTCACTTAAGTGATAACTTATCTTAGCTATAGTGAATAATGCTTCAATGAACATGGGAAGGAATTCTTTACACTCTTAAAGACTATTCAGGACATGGGAATGATTTTGTTTAAGTAGGCTATGTGAAGTTTACTGTATTAGAACCTAAAGTGCAAAAAATTAACATACTGATTTAGTTCAATTAAAATAATAATAAACTCAAAAATTACTGAATAAACAGAAAAATAACTGTTTTCTAAAATAAAAAATGTAGCAAGAATTTAATATCTAGCTTAATAAAAGACAGTTGTATTCTCTAATCTGTTTCTGCATTCAACCTGTTGAAGTATGTTGATTTGGTTGAATTATATGAAAGAATCTGACCTTGAACAGATATGTAGTTGTAAAAGGAAAAGTATTTTAATAGTCTTTTCAGATAATTATGGATATCCTTTTTTCATACTATACCATAATTCAATTAAGTAATCATTTCCTAAGAATTAGTTGCAATGGGAATTCTGAAGTCACATCAGTGTTTAAATCTTAGGAAACATCAAGTTTGAGGTGATAGATGAAAGATGTACATGGTGGCACCCAGAGAGGAGAGCAGAGCAGAGATGTTCAGGCCAAGTTTATTGAATGGGACGTGGGACCCACCTGAGCAGTACAAAGATAGTGTCTTTGCCTGGGGACAGTTATAGGTCCCTTATATGTGGGGCTGTAGACGGTGGGTGATTTCCACAGCTTCCCCAGAAAGTTAGGGTGCTTCAGCAATGAACCTCAGGAGTGGTGCTAACCAGATCCTTTGTGTCTTTGTCTTAGGAGGAAAGGTGGTGGAGGAGGAGGGGAAAGGATTCATGTATGGCTACCTTAGTTGCCTAAACAGTATATACAAGTTTTCCAAAATTCTAATTTTCATCTGAAAGCTCAATTTTAATCATTGGCAACAAATGTTATCAGTTATTTTCTTGGAAGTGTCAGGATAACTTCATTCATTTTTGAGAAAGTGCCTATCTCATGCCTACATCTGAATAACTGCAGTTTGCCACCATTCTTTCAAAAAACAATGGGATTATATGAATAAAGTGGCTAGCTTAGCTTGCAACATCAATAACCATGCATTTTTTTTTCTATAGACAACTATTGTGTTTAGGTATATAGCATCAGTGCTATATGTATACTTCCTATTTTGTTGCACAGAATATTTCAAAGATGTATACTCAGAGTTGTGGTTTAAAAAATTAATAATGTTTATGCTTCACTATGGAATTTTTTCTTTTTTTTAAAATTTAGACAGAGTCTCAAGTTGTCACCCTGGGTAGAGTGCAGTGGTGTCACAGCTCACAGCAACCTCAGACTCCTGGGCCCAAGAAATTCTCTTGCCTCAGGCTTGTAAGTAGCTGGGACTACAGACACCCACCAAATGCTCAGCTATTTTTTGGCCCAGGCTGGATTTGAACCTGTCAGCTGTGGTGTATGTGGCTGGCACCCTAGCTGCCTGAGCTACAGGGTCTGAGCCAACTATGGAAATTTTTACATGAACCTGGCTTTTATTTTAATGTGAGTGAGTGGTGGGGAAGTATTTGAAGGTGACTAGCACAGTGCTATTGCATTGATTTTGGCCAAGGAATCAGTGTTTTTACCCACCATTGCTTTTGGTCTGTCAGTGCAAATGTCAAAGCAGGTAAAAGATAAATAACATTTCAGGATGACCGTGCAAATAGTTTTGACCTTAAGGACCCTCTTGAGAGTGTCTCAGTGGTTCCTAGGGTCTTTGGAGTATACTTTGAGAAAAATCATCTAAGAAAACAATTTTATCAGTGTTAACAGGGTACAGAAAAGTAATCATTCTATGTAACATATCTTTCTGGGTAAAAAACATGTATACTCCAACTTTCAACACCTAACTCATGTAGAAATGTTGAAAATGCATTCCGTTTACAAGTTGGGGATAGCTTATATATTTCGGTAATTTGTATGGTGCACCTGTCTCCTAATCTACACAATGCTTAGTTTCTAGAAAAGAAGCAGTAATTAAAAAACACTTAAAACAAAATTAACTTTTTCATAAAAATTAAATGAAAAGGGGGAGATATATTTCATTGAGTTAGAAAAAAATAAAGTCCTGTCCTTTTGCTATAATGCACTAATATTCCTCAGTAAACATTTCTAGACAAAGCTAATATGGTTTAAAAAAAAAGATTTAGTCATAAGGTAAGCAACAACAACAACAAAATCACTGATCATGTTCAGTGAAGTCACTTCGGACATTAACCTATAACTGTTGTTAATTCTATTTTCCTTCTTCTTTATATAGGAATCCTTGAAAACCAAGTTTTTCTCATTCTTAGTGATGGCCTAGAATTATGTATTATTTAATCTCAGCGTTATCTCATAGCATTTGCCTCCCCCATACTTAAGAAACATCTGGTGGGTAAGTGCCACTTCATCTGGAAGTTAGAGACTGCATATGTGATGATAATACCCATGCAAGTAGCTTGTAACTGACAACTGGACTAATAGCATATATGGGCTAATGAGTTTGTAAGGTATCAGATGATACTTGCTTAGGTGCAAAGCAGAGGAAATTGAAAACGCAAAAACTTTCACTGCATTTTTATTTATTTTAGTTTGGCTTTGGTGGCTTAAGGAAAAATATTTGGTCTAAGTTCCATAAAAGCAGATCAGGTTTTACATTTTTTGTTGGCCTTAGAAAAATTATAATCAATAGTTATTTCATCATCACTGTTAATGAAAAAACCATATGATGATAACATTTCAGCCAGTAATATACATTTTCCTATCCTGAATTGTTATATGTCATATAAATCTGTCACCATTTCTTTGTGATTTCATCCATATAAATACAACATACCTTTCTCAGTAATGGGTGACTTTAAAAATAAAAATCTAATCCACAACTACCCAGTTTGATTTTTTAAAACCTGTATTGTTCAAGAACAAATAGACTGTGTTTGCTTCAGCACCACATATACTAAAATTGGAATGATACAGAGAAGGTTAGTGTGGCCCCTGCACAAGGATGACTTGCAAATTCACGAAGAGTTCCATATTTTTCTGAATGGAATAAAACTTAAACTTTTCCACTTAGATCTGGAACCAGACAAAGATGTCCTCTATTATTATAACTATTCAACAATAGTGCTAGAAGTTGTAGCCAATGCAGTCAGGCAAGAAAAGAATATTAAGGGCATCCAAATGGGGGCAGAGGAGGTCAAACTCCTGCTCTTTGCTAATATGACCTTATACTTAGAAAACCCCAGCTCAACCTTAAGACTCCTGGAAGTGATCAAGAAATACGGTAAAAGCTCAGGGTATAAAATCAACATCTGCAAATCACTAGCCTTTGTATATGCCAATAAGAGCCAATGCAATCCCCATTAAAATACCATATCATACTTTGAAGAACTGGAAAAAATAGTTCTTCATTTTGTATGGAACCAGAAAAAAAAACCCAGTGTAGCTAAGCAATTCTTAGTAATTAAAAACAAAGCCAGAGGCATCATTCTGCCAGACTTCAGGTTATATTACAAGTCCATAGTAACCAAAACAGAATGGTACTGGCAAAAAAATAGAGACATAGATATATGGAACTGAACAGAAAACTAAGAGATGAAACCAGTCTCTTATTGCCAGCTTATCTTTAATTAAATCCATCAAAAGAATACACTGGGAAAAAGAATCCTCATTCAACAAATGGCACTGGAAGAACTGGATAATCACATGTAAAAGACTGAAACTAGACCTGCACCTTTCACCACTTACAAAAATTGACTCCAGATTGATAAAAGATTTAAATCTAAGCCATGAAATGATAAAGATCCTAGAGGAAAGTATGGGAAAAGATTTTATGAAGAATACTATAGTGGCAAGCATAACAACAACAAAACTAAACAAATGGGACCAAATTTAAGCTGAAAAGCTTCTGCACAACTAAGGATGAAACAATCAAAGCAAATAGTCATTCTTCAGAATGGGAAAAGATATATGCATATTACGAATCTGACAAAGGCTTGATAACTAGGATCTATAGAGAAATCAAATTAATCAATAAAAAAAAGCAAACAATTCCATTATCACTGGGCAAGAGACATGAACAGAACCTTCTCCAAGGAAGATAGACAAATGGCTAATGAATATATGAAAAAATGCTCATCAATAGGAAAAAAAAAAGAAAAAGAAATCAAAATCACCCTGAGATAATACCTAACCCTAATAAGATTACCCACATCTCCAAGTCCCTATGTTGAAAATGCTGGTGTGGATATGGAGTGAAGGGAACACTTTTGCATTGTTGATGGGACTGCAAACTAATACAGCCCCTTTGGAAAGAAGTAAGGAGAATCCTGGCTAGGTGCCTGTAGCTCAGTGAGTAGGGCGCCAGCCATGTACATGGAGGCTGGCGGGTTTGAGCCCAGCCTGGGGTTGCTAAACGACAATGACAACTGCAACCAAAAAAATAGCTAGGCATTGCAGCAGGTGCCTGTAGTTACAGTTACTTGGAGAATGAGGCAAGAGAATTGCTTAAGCCCAAGAGTTTGAGGATGCTGTTAACTGTGACTCCACAGCACTCTACTGAGGGTGACATGGTAAGACTCTGTGTCAAAAAAGAAAAAAAAAGAAGTATGGGGAATCCTCAGATAACTCAAATTAGACCTCCCATTTGATCCTGCAATCCCATTTCTAGGCATCTACCCAGAAGACAAAAAATTATATTATCATAAGGACATTTTCACTAGGTTGTTAATTGCAGGTCAACTTACAGTCATCAAGATATGGAAAAAGCCTAAATGCCCACCAACTCAGAGATGGATTAACAAGCTATGGCCTATGTATACCATGGAATACTATTCAGCCAGAAAAAAGATAGAGACTTTACATCTTTTGTATTAACCTGGATGGTGGTGAAAAACATTCTTCTTAGTAAAGTATCACAAGAATGGAAAAGCAAGTACCTAATGTGCCCCAAACTAATATGAAGTCAGTAGAAGATCTAAAATATTCCCATATAGGAGAAGAAGTCAATTCAATTCAAGTTGGGGAAGAGGGTGAGGGATGGGTGTGCTCCCACTTACTGGGCACAATGTAAGGGTGTATGGCACACTTCTTGGATATAGAACACAACTAAGAGATGGATTCTATCTAACAAATGCAAACATTGTAACCTAGTTTTTATACCCTCACATTAATCTGAAATTTAAAAAAAGAAGAAAAAGAGAAGAAAAAATGAAGGCCTTATAATTATATAAAAAAACAAAGAACTTATAGACTTACTTGTGAGCATGAGAGGAAGGGCTGCCTCTGCAAAGGAATGAGCCAGAACAAATGCACAAACAGCGAGTGAGAAGCCTGTGTAGGCTGCTGATAATGGGCCATCACCTGGAAAGATGATGGTTAATCTGGTTAATTCACTCCTCACATCTGAATTCAAAAAAATAATTAGATGTGATATTTGTGGAGCTAGAGGATTCCAGCCATCTGTAACTACTAGTCCCATATTGTTCTGACTGGCTTTCACAGATAATGAAGTATGCAGAAAACACTGGGAAGCCAATTGCCTCTGCTTTTTCTTTGCATACTGCTCCAAAAATGTTCAATTATGTAATTTTTCAAATACTTGCAAAAGTACAGGCAGTCTCTGGGTTATGGATAGCCTGACTTATAGCATTCCCTACTTACAAATGGGCTCCAAAGGCTCCCTATAAGGATAATTTATAATTAGGTAATTAAATTAATAATTTAGGAACTTGTTTCTTCTGCCCAAGTAAATGAACCCATGCAGATTGAAGCGGTTCCTTGGCACAGAGTCTTGGGTTAGTCTTACGGTTCCTATTGCCTAAGAACAGTGTTGGTTTCATCTTAATTTTTTGTTCAATTTTGTGAGTCTGTGTTTACCCTTATGACCACGCCTCCAAAGCAAAACTCCACTGCAAGTCCAGCTGAGCCTCCAAGAAGAGAAAGGTGGTGAAAATGGAAATGAAAATAGAAATATTAAGTGTTTGGAGAAAGGTCACTATCCAGTGGGAAGGCATTAGGCTTTAGCATTGCACTATTGCAGCAGTTATAAAAGATAAAGTGAGAATAATGGGACACATGAGTGGCAGTGCTCCAGTGAAAACATGAATTATTACTAAGCAGCATAGGGGATTAATTATTGAAATGCAAAGATTGCTATTGATTTGGTTAGAAGATCAAAATAAGTGTGACATTCCCATTAGCTTAAGGTTGATGCAACATGAAGTGTTAATATTCCTTTTTGAAATTTCTCCTTCTAAACTTTTTGTATGAGTTTTTTCTTTTTATTAAATCATACCTTGTACATTAATGCAATCATGGGTACAATGTGCTGGTTTTATATACAATTTGAAATATTTTCATCAAACTGGTTAACATAGCCTTCACGGCATTTTCTTAGTTATTGTGTTAAGACATTTATATTCTACACGTAGTAAATTTCACATGTACCCTTGTAAGATGCACCATAGGTGCAGTCCCACCAATTACTCTCTCTCTACCCATCTTCCCTGCCCCCTCCCCTCCCTTGTCCCTTTCCCAATATTCTTGTGCTGTAATTGGGTTATAGCTTTTATATGAAAGCTATAAATTAGCTTTATAGTAGGGCTGAGTACATTGGATAATTTTTCTTCCATTGTTGAGATACTTTCCTAAGAAGAATATAGTCCAGCTTCATTCATGTAAACAAAAAAGAGGTAAAGTCTCTATCCTTCTTTAAGGCTACATAATATTCCATGGTGTACATATACCACAATTTATTAATCCATTCGTGGGTCCATGGGTACTTGGGCTTCTTCCATGACTTAGCAATTATGAATTGGGCTGCAATAAACATTCTGGTACACATATCTTTGTTATAATGTGATTTTTGGTCTTCTGGATATATACCTAGTCCAGAAATTGTAGGATTGAATGGCAGATCTATGTTTGGATCTCTAAATGTTCTCCAAACATCTTTCCAAAAGGACCTTATTAGTTTGTATTCCCAACAGCAGTATAGAAGTGTTCCCTTTTCTCCACATCCATGCCAACATCTCTGGTTTTGGAATTTTTTGATATGAGTTAATCTTACTGGAGTTAGATGATTTCTCAAAGTAGTTTTGATTTGCATATCTTTGATTATTAAGATGATGAGCATTTTTTCATGTGTCTGTAGGCCATGCACCCTTCAGAGAAGTTTCTCTTCAAGTCCCTTACCCACCCTGAGTTGGGATCACTTGTTCTTTTCTTGCTAATACATTTGAGTTCTCTGTGCATTCTGGTTTTTAAACCTTTGTCAGAACATAATCTGCAAATATCTTCTCCCATTCTGAGGGCTATCTGTTTGCTTTACTTACTGTGTTCTTGGCTGTGCAGAACCTTTTTAGTTGGTTCAGGTCCCAGTAGTGTATTTTTGATGCTTCTTCAATTGCCTGGGGGGCTCCTCCTCATAAAATATTCTTTTTTTTTTTTTTCTCATAAAATATTCTTCCAGGCCAATTTCTTCCAGAGTTTTCTTTGTACTTTCTTCTAGTATTTTTATAGTTTTATGTCTTAAGTTTAAATCTTTAATCCAGTGAGAGTCTATCTTAGTTAATGGTGAAAGGTCTCGGTCCAGTTTTAGTCTTCTACAGGTTGCCAGCCAGTTCACACAGCACCATTTGTTAAATAGGGAATCTTTTCCTCACTGAATTTTTTTAATTGGCTTGTCAAAGATCAAATAACGGTAAGTAGCTGGGTTCATCTCCTGGTTCTCTATTCTGTTCCATACATCTATATCTCTGTTTTTGTGCCAGTACCATACTGTTTTGATCACTATCAATTTATAGTATAGTCTGAGATCTGGTAGTGTGATTCCTCCTGTTTTTTTTTTTTTTTATTTCTGAGTAATGTCTTGGCTATTCAAGGTTTTTTTTGATTCCATATAAAATGAAGTATTTTTTCGAGATCTTTAAAGTATGACAGTGGAGCTTTAATAACTGCATTAAAATTGTATATTGCTTTGGGTATATGGATATTTTAACAATGTTTATTCTTATGCATGAGCATGTTTTTTTTTCCCCATTTGCTAACATCTTCAGCTATTTCCTTTCTTAGAGTTTCATAGTTCTCTTTATAGAGATCTTTCATGTCCTTTGTTAGGTAAACTCCCAAATATTTCATCTTCTTTGGCCCTACCCTGAATGGAATTGAGTCTTTGACTGTTTTCTCAGCTTGACTTGTTGGTATATATAAAAGCTACAGATTTATGAATGTTGATTTTTGTAACGTGAGACATTGCTGTATTCCTTGATCACTTCTAAGAGTTTTGTAGAAGAAAACTGATGTGGAGGAAAACTGGTGTTTTCCAGTTATACAATCATATCATCTGTGAAGAGTAAAAGTTTGATCTCTTCTGATCCTATAGACATGCTTAATCACATTTTCTTGCCTAATTGTGATGGCTAAGACTTCAATTACAATGTCAAAAAGCTGTGGAGACAATGCACAACCTTGCCTGGTTCCTGATCTGAGTGGAAATTACTTTAGTTTAACTCCGTTCAATATTATATTGGCTGTGGGTTTGCTGTAGATGGCCTCTATCAGTTTAAGAAATGTCCCTTCTATACCAATTTTCTTAAGTGTTCTGATCATGAAACGATGCTGGATATTATCGAAAGCTTTTTCTGCATCAACTGAGAGAATTATACAATCTTTGTTTTTTAATTTGTTTATGTGATGAATTATATTTATAGATTTACGTATATTGAACCAGCCTTTAGAGTCTGGGATAAAACACATTTGGTCATGGTGTTTTAATTTTTTTGATGTGTTGTTGGATTCTGTTTGTTAGGATCTTGTTGAATATTTTTGCATCAATATTCATTAGTGATATTGGTCTATAATTTTTTTTTCTTGTTGGGTCTTTTCCTGGTTTGGGGATCAAGGTGATGTTTGCTTCATAGAATGTGTTGAGAAGTATTCCTTCTTTTTCTATATTTTTGAAAAGGTTTAGTAATATAGGTACTTGTTCCTCTTTAAAGGTTTGGGAGAATTCTGATGTGAAGCCATCTGGTTCTGGACTTTTCTTTTTAGCAAGATTTTGTGTAGTTGATGCTATTTCAGAACTTGATATAAGCCTATTCCACATTTCCGCTTCATTCTGGCTAAGTCTTGGAAGGTGGTGTGCTTCCATGTATTGGTGAATTTCCTTCAGATTTTCATATTTCTGAGAATAAAGTTTCTTTTAATATTCATAAAGGATTTTTGGAATTTCTGAGGAGTCTGTTGTTATTTCATCTTTACCACTTCTGATTGATGAAATTAGAGATTTTACTCTTTTTTTTCCTGGTTAGGTTAGCTAAAGATTTATCTATTTTATTGACCTTCTCAAAAAACCAACTTTTGTATAATCCTTTTGTTTTCAATTTCATTTAATTCTGCTCTAATTTTGTTTATTTTGTTTCTTCTGCTGAGTTTGTGATCAGAATGTTCTTCCTTTTCCAGTTGTTTGAGATGTCCCATTAAGTTGTTAACTTCCTTTCTTTCTGTTCTCTTGAGGAAGGCTTGCAGTGCTATAAATTTCCCTCTTAAAACTGCCTTTGCAGTATCCCAGAAGTTATGATTCTTCATGTCTTCATTGTTGTTTGTTCCCCAAATTTGGTAATTTCCTTCTTAATGTCCTCTATGACCCAGCTATTCTATAACATAAGTTTATTTAGCTTCCATGTTTTTGTATGAGTATGCAGATTCCTGTTGTTGCTGAATTCCACTTTTATTCCATGATGGTCTGAGAAGATACAAAGAATAATTTCTATTCTTTTAAATTTGCTGAGGTTAGACTTGTGACCTAAGATGTGATTGATTTTGGAGTATGTTCTGTGGGCTAATGAGAAGAATGTGTATTCAATTTTGTTAGGATGAAATGTTCTGTAGATGTCTGTTAAATCCAGTTGTTGAATGGTTAAGTTTAAGTCTAAAATTTATTTGCTTAGCTTCTTATTGGAGGATCTATCCAACACTGCCAAAGGAGTGTTAAAATCTCTGACTATTACGGAGCTGGAGGAAATCAAGTTGCTCATGTACGTTAGAGTCAGTCTTATAAATTGAGGTGAATTCTGATTTGGTGCATAAATGTTAATAATTGAAATCTCATCATACTGAGTGTTACCCTTAACAAATATGAAGTGACCATCCTTATCTTTCCTTACTTTTGTTGTTTTAAAGCCTATTGTATCTGCAAATAAAATTGCAACACCTGCTTTTTTCTTATTTCCATTTGCCTGAAATATAGCTGACCATTCCTTCACCTTGAGTCTCTATTTATCTTTTAAGGTAAGATGAGATTCTTGTATGCAGCAGATTATCTGGCCTGAGTTTTTATCTCCAGTCAGCCAACCTGTGCCTCTTTAGAGGGCAATTTCAGCCATTCACTTATTTGAGAATATTGATAAGTCTGGTACAATTTTGGATATCAAGTTTTTCAAAAGTCCAGTGGACATTTTTAATCCTTTTGCCACTATGAAAATTGGAATTTGATCAAAAGTTTCTGAGTGAGTTTACTTTTTTGGTAATGGATTGTACTGGTCATTATGGAGAATAGGTCTGAGAATATCCTGGATAGCTGGTTTAGTTATGGCAAATTTCTTCAACATGTAAATGTCATTAAAGTATTTAATTTCTCCATCATAAATGACATTCAGTTTCACTGGATCCAGGATCCTATGTTGAAAGTTATTTTGTTTTAGGAGATTAAAAGTCAATGATCACCCTCTTCTTGGTTGAAAGTTTTTAGAAGACAGATCTGCAGTTATTCTAATATTCTTCCCCTTGTGGATTATGGTTTTCTTCTGTCTGGCTGCCTTCAGAATTTTCTCCTTCATATTAACTTTAGTAAATTTAATTATGATGTGCCTGAGGATGTCTTATTCGGCTGGGGTTCTGAAACTGTCTGCTATCTGAAATTCAGAATCTCTTGGCATGTCTGGAAAGTTCTCTTTCATAATCTCATGAAGAAGCCTCTGTGCCTTGCAAAACAACTTTGTCACCTTCAGGGATTCCTATAAGGTGAATATTAGTTTTCTTTGAATTATCCTAGAGTTCTCTGAGAGAATGATCCATTTTTGCTCTCCATTTCTCTTCCTCTTTGAGAGTTTGGGAGCATTCTAAAACTTTGTCTTTAGTGTCAGAAATCCTTTCTTCTGCTTGCTCCATTATGTTACTGAGGGATTCTACTGTATTTATCAGATCTTTGAGGGCTTCAAATTCTTGTCTCAATGTGTCAAAAATCTTTGGCGATTTTGTCTTGGAATTTATGAGACAACTTTTAAAATGCTCCTTGAATTTCTAATTCCAACTTTACCTCCATTCTATTGATCTTATTTGCAATCCAGATTCTGAATTTGATTTCTGACATCTCAGCCATTTGTTTATGAATGGGATCTTCAGTTGTGTCCGCCATATTGTTTCTTGGAGGAGTTGATCTACTGTGGTTATTCATATTATTGGAGTTTTTCTGCTGATTCCACCCCATGATTATTTTAAACCATTTAGCTAGATGAGCAGATAAGGTTAAGTTGGGTTTGGTGGCTCCTAGAGTAGGGATTAACTAGCCCTTTGCCCAAGAGCTGAGACTGGTGTCTGTACCTTTTCTCCTAGAGCTTTGCAAAGGACCCATACAGTGCTACACCCTGAGACACTGTGGACTTACTTGGAGTGGTGGGGCTAAGTGGCTCTGTCTTGTTTTGAGCTGATCTCTGTACTACCCTAGTGAATCAGTTACTCTTGGTTGAAGTCTCAGCTGTGGAGAAATACCAGCAATTAAGTCACCCCACCCTTCACAGGCAACAACTGGAAAAGGAAAATCAAACCTTCCCACACCACACAACCACGGTACAAGATTGGATAGTCCTTGGATGATTGGTCCAGTCTGAGAGATCCAAATCAATTGTTCCAGTCAGCACCGGGTCTCAAGTGGAAGAGTTCAAAAGGTCTCTGGCAACTAGATCCCAGGGGTCTGCTGGCTGCTTGAGTATGACTCATTCTGGCACTCTGTGGAGTCAGAAGGACGCCACCCAGCAAATGAATGAGTCTGGGAAGGTTGATACTTCCTTCCCCACCTTCTACCTTGCACCTCTGTCACACCCAGTCACTGGTAACCCTGCAGGGCTGTGACCCAGTTTCCTCCAATGAGCAGATGCTCCTCTAGGGGTTTGCATCTGCCTGAGTCACAGGGAGATCTATGTCTCCTCAGCCAGGCCTGAGTGTGGACTCTGGAACCATCCAACAGAGGGAGCTGAGGTCTGACAACCTCAGGTGGTTAATGGAAGCTGGTTAATCCATCCACGCCTCTGATTGATGTTGCTGACATTTATATTTTCGTAGAATTTGTGATTCTGTTGTGGCTATATTCCCCTGCAGACTAGGCACTGCTTGAGTTCATAGAAACTGCCACTCAGCTCTGGTCTGTGCTGTTGGCTGGAGCTGGTGTGTCTGTCCCACTGCCATGTGTGTTGGGGCAGGTGTGGTTAGAGCTCACACTCGGCTCTGAGTTCTAGCCGCTGCCCTCCTGCCTTTGTCTCATCTATGAATGATTCCCTCAGTGCTGGGTGCTTCTTAGGCTCACTAAAGCAGTCCTCTGGCTCCCACCCTGGGAGTATGCTGTCTTTAAGCATGTCTTCTATTCTCTCTCCCAGCTGTGCCCTGCCTAGGAAGGTACTGTCTCTTGCATACACTTTACTTACAGGGCCTGCGTTACTGTCCCAGATCTGTTCCACCAGTGGCTGCCACCAGAGAAGATGACTAGCTTTCTCTGGCTTCCCAGAGAGACTAGGAGTATCTCTCCAAAATATCCCTAGGGGTGTGAGCACTATTGTTCTCGCTGCTGCTCCTGCTCTTCCATGGGTCACCACCTCTCCCTCCCCACTATGGTTCCTTCAGTCCACTATTTCCTCCTTACCCCCATGCCACAGAATCAGCATAGACCTGCAACAGTCCACGCCCTGTCCATGCCTCTCGAGAAAATGTCTAAGAATCTAGATTCCATGGGGGACAGAATTCCAGACCTCGGGGTGAGAGTGAAGGGAAATTCTGGGAGTTCAGATTTTCAGGTAGAGAAAATGTAAGTTTTATATAGTTTTATGCCTGGCAGGACAGTGCCATGGCACCCTAGTAGGAGAAGGAGGTCCAGTTTTTAGAGGGTCTCTCCTGTGTGATAAAATGGGAGGATGTTTGAACTCTGCTCGCTTGTTTGTAGAAAGTGTACTGTGAGCTGTTCTCTTGAGGGGGGCACTCCTGTTCACTCTCTAATGGATTTTGTACCTATTGTTTGTATCCTTGGGGTCGCAGATTGCCTCAGCAGGTTGATGTGCATTCTTCAACCTTCTCTCTTGGCTCAGCTCCAATCCATCAGCTTACTTGCTAAACTTCTGTCCTTTAACTCTCCTTCTGGATGAAAGCCTCCATCGAAAGCTGACTCCAGTCAGCCATCTTGCCTCTGCCCCACTGCATGAGTTTGTTTTTACATTTTGTTTGTTTGAATTAAAAGAGCACAATAATTTATGTAACTTATCATTATAATAAAGGGAATTATTTTTATTGTTACAGTATTACCCTGTATTATTATTATTGCCACATATGAACCATTGTAGTCTTGTTGTTATTATTATTATTGCCATATAAGTGCTATTCATTAGGGATCAGAGTTATGTACAAATTGACCTAAAGACACTCTTAGGAAACATATCTTGTTCTTAACCTCAGGACTACCTGTTTAATAAAACCTGACAGCACTTATTATTACTGAGATTCAACGATAGTCAACATTTTGTCACACTTGTTTCTTTTTACTTTTCCTCATTCCCCCCCATATCTTAGTGCAATTTCCATTTTTTCCCCCATATCTTAGTGCAATTCCATCCCTAACTCCTTCTGTGTGCATCTCTAAAAATATTAACAGTATTTACCTTTCTCAGTGTGCCTGGTTCATACCAGGTGACTGTGAATAATGAGTGCCTTTTGGGGACTCTTTGTCTGGGACCTCCGTGTGAGGTTAGCTGGGCATGTTTTTTTATTTTTATTTTTTTTTCTTAAAGTACAAACACCCACTCTTGATAAACAAATTTATATCATCTCAGAATATCCAAATAGAGGAGATGTGGCTCTGGTTAGGTGGATGATGGCCAGAGGATCTGCCTGCATCATGCTCTGAGGAGACACATATGGTGTGAACTGCTCCACAGTATTTTGGGTACATGCTCCTTCACTCTTCTTTTATTTCTTTAAATTTTATGAAAACCAGCTGGAATCCCGACAGGCCAAGTTGGTAAATGAGGATTTTACAGTTTGGCATGCTATGGTTCTCTTGATTTTCTTCTGAACCTGTGGATGGGTTGGCCTCACAGTGTCCCAGGTGGCATGTCCATTTGTGTCCCCCAAGTGTGGAGACACAGGTGTCTGGGCAGGCCACACCTCCTGCTGGCCACACCAGTGTGGAGAGCTTACGTGGCTCCACGCAGCCAGTCAGCCTGCTGGGCCTGCTTCTTGTTGGTCACAGAGAAAGCATGATCTCACTCAGAGATCACCCTAGAGGTACCAGCTGTGACCAGGGTCCTCATCCTCATTTTACGCACGTGCAGTCATCATTCCCAGGGCATCAACATGGACAGGAGGCTCCTACAGCATCATTCTTATGCTCTGTTTTTGAAACCAGCTCACTGTATAAACACTGTCTTTCTGAATCTAGTCTATGCTTCTGCCTTTCTCATCCCTAGGGCTTGGTTGGAGAGGGCCTATTTTAGGTTGCCTTAACTCCTTGTTTGGGGGGAGCAGGGGATGGCATGTCAATTCTTCCCTCCCAAATTCTATGAATTGTACTCTGAAATGAACCCTCTTTCTATAGTGAATATCTTTCATAGCAGTGATCCTAGAGGTTAATAGTCTGATTGGGTCATGAAATATTTAGTTTCACCCTAACCCCAGGATGCTGGTTACATACTCATTCTTTCTTTGCCTTTCAGGGAGAAGTTAACTTTCTTTACACTAAAATGAGGGTGCGAGTACACATAAACTCAGAAACAAATGAAGATAATTTAGTGCATTTCCAGAATGCATAATTTGAAATACACTGAGATGGGATATGTGTGTGTGTGTGTGTGTATGTATAAATAACTTTACTTGAACAAATAGCATGTGTTGTCTGGGTAATGACCTTTTCAGGGATTGATCTGGGCTGTTTCCCATTTGTTTTGAACCTGCTCTCTCCCACACCCAGTAGCTCATGGTCCAGCCCTAATAAGCCTTGTTGACTGACTACCTCTGGTGGTGAGCTTGCCACTTCTGAAAGCCAAAGTCACTTTTTGGTGACTCAGATACAGCTCTTTTACTTACAACAAAAACCTATGAAAGACCCACTGCTTAATTTCTCCACAGGGGTCATTAAGCGACCAAGAAGCCAGGTGTGCTGAGGGTCACAGCTCTGCTCCTCCTCTCCCTGAGCATCCTTGGAGCCCCCCTGGCCTCCTTAGAGTCTCCTAAGTCCACTCAGCTGGATCATGTCTGTTACAAAACCTACATTGAAGTTTCCACTTCTCTACAGGACAGACCTGCCTAGCTATGTGTCCCTCAAGTTAATATACATCATCTAAACACACTATCATTTTATCATTCTAATTGAAGTTGTGTATATCTCAGGTATATGATGTAATGGCTTGAGTGAACTGATTACTATAGTGAAGCTAATTAATATGTCCAGCTATTCATAGTTACTTTGTGTGTGTGTGTGTGGTGAGAACACTAAACATCTACCTTCTTAGAAAAGTTCAAGTATTCAGTGTAGTATTATATAGTCCCCAGGCTGTACATTTTCTCTTCTAAACTTACTTGTTCATATCTCTCCATTGCCCTCACCTCCCCAGCCCTGGTATCTACCATCATCTATCATTCTACTCTCTCATTCTATTGACTTTTTTTTTTTTTTTTTACATTCCACATATAAGTGAGATCATGTAGGACTTTCCTTTTGTTTCTGGCTTATTTCATTTAGCACAATGTCCTCCAGGCTCATTCATGTTGTTGCAAATGGCAGGTTTCCTTCATTTAGAAGGCTGAATAATATTCCATGGTACATACATTATCAGGTTCTGGTTTCCATTTATTTTAAAATATTTTCAATGGAAGTAGAGCACATAATCCATGCTTTCTATTTCTCCAAACTAGGGGTATGTTAGGATCATGAACATAGAATAAAACAATATTCTGTGCCCTTGCCTTCACTTGAATTGCTGTAAATGTGCCCCTCTTCAGGCCTCCATTCTAGGAGTTAAGGGAATCCCTAGATGGGATCGTCTATGTTTGGAAAAGTATTCTATGTGTCTTTTATCTTCTGCCATCTTCTCCTTTCTTGCTTTAGATGTTGGACTTGTAGATTTCGGACTTTCAGAAGGTTACCATGAGGGTCCTTCTGTTCCTTGTTGGGTTGGTGACCTCTTTGAGTAGCCAGGAGGAATTAGCCCCAATCCCACTATGTATAACAGGTTTGCACATGGCATGGTTTCTGCTCTATTTCAACATTGTGGTGCATTCACATTTTTATTTTGCCTTGTAGTGGTGTCACATTTCCTCAAGTACAATTTCCCCCCTAACCATACAACAGTATGAAAGCAACTCCATTCTTTACTTCTATCTACTGAAAAACATTAATCCTCAGAAGCGCTTCTCAGATATACCTTCCTTTCTTATATTTCACACTGCCTGGAGCTTCTCATTCTCAGTTAACTTCTATTACTAGATCCATTGGCCTTAATTTCTCTCATCTCTCCCCTTGATTCACAATGTAGATCAACATAAGCTTCTTTGTGTAAACTTGGTCTCTTCTTTCATTCCTCCTTCAAGTACAGCTAGACTCTTCCCATTCTGTAATATTAAAAGATAGGGTAACTTTATCTTCTGAGGGTGAAGAATGGAATAAGGCAGCTGATTTGGTGGGCTGGAGGGAGGAGAATATTTGGGACTATGCTTACATGGACAAATTTCAGATTGTGGCACTGAGATTGCTTCAGTGGTAAAGCAATATGCACGAGAGGTGCTCAAGAACCCTGGAGTGAAAACTTCACCCTCAAAATCTACCTCCACCACATATGCTCACCAAAACTCTGAGTAAGTTTCTTAATATCTTTAAGTTTTAGTTTCCTCCTCTGTCAAGTTTTATTTTCCTCCTCCTCTATATGAATGAGATAATTCATATAGAGTGTTCAATAAATGTGAGCTGCCACGATTTTGGCTAACCACCTTCTCTCTCCAGATTCTGATAATTCTGGTCAGTTATAGGGAAAAGGGGGCATTGTCACAGGACCAAAGGACAAGCTGAGGAGTACAGGCCCTGCCATCCCCTTCCCTCTGACCTTGGTTGGGCTTCTGCATGCCCTGTGCTTTCTCTTTCCCAGGATGAACTGCTTCTAAGATCCTTGGGCAGAGGACACACCTGGTTGCTGGTGCTGCAAGACTCCCTCCAAGGGCCAGGCCTGCTTCCCCAACTGGTGGGAGAACTCCTGCTATAACTGGGAGATCTGGGTCTGAGATTTTTGTTTTGAGTTCATATGGAGCCTCAGTTTCTCAACATATAAAATGAGTGTGTAGAAACACAACCATCTATAGGGTCTTTTATTTTTAAAACAATTATAATCCTTGTTATTGTGGGAACCGCTGGACACAGACTCCACTCCCTGGTTTGCCCCTGGACTGGTGTTGCAATTTCTCCTCCCTGAAACGGCCCCTGTAGGTGAGCAGCCCCTGGTCTGCACATCAGTCACTTTGCTCATACTCATTTCTCCCTCTGGAGTTGCCCTAATCCCCAGCACATCATCAGGAGAATTGCTCTATGCATACATTTATGATCTATGAATCATGAACCTAGCTGCAATAACTGAAGACGATGCAAGAAGTTTTTATTAAGTGAGGAATAAAAAGTAATTTGGTGCAAAGCACTTTTTCTCTTGCTCCAATATTTCTCAGCCTCTGTCAGCTCCACTGGGCAAATAACATGCACCGGCTCCTGCCTGCAGCTCACTGGCCTTACTTCCTTCGCTTTGTCACCGCTACTGAAAGCCAGCCACTGGCAGCTACTCATTGTACCTCCGATTGTTACTGTGCCAGGAGTGAATAATGCACAAGTAGAATATCTTTTCTCCTCCAAATGGTCACAAATAGCCTGCCATAGTGTAATAATGTATGTGAGCTTTCCCATAATGGCCAGAAAAGGTGGTTTGAATTTTGCAATCAATACTGTGTTAGCTTGTGGCATTCTATCCTGTTAGAACCCTTTTTTTCCAGAGGACAACCTCATCTTCTCAAAATGAATGCTTTACTTCTCTTCGTCTATCCAGAACCCATCCATAGCTTTCTCTGACAGCTCCAGCCTACTTTAGCTACACCTAAATTCTATTATTCTCAATCCTATACAATTTTATACTGTAATTTATTCTTTCATTTGCACATCCTATTTTTCTCCAAGCTTTACTGTCAACTCTCCAAGTAGGAGTCATATCTTCTACATCTCAGTATTGGGTAGATGGTTGACAGTCAATAAATACCTCCCAGCTCATAGAGAAACATTTGCATCCATAGTTAATGGGTGGGTGGATGGAAGATGAAGATGTGCTTTTGTTAGTTTTTGCTGTATAACCAACAAGCTCAAAATCTCAGTAGTGTACAAGAGTAAGCATTTCCTTTCCTCTTATTGGTCTATAGGTAGGCCACACAGTTTGGCTGATCTAGGCCACATCTGGCTGAGCCAGGCTGGGCTCCAGGCTACTGTTTGGGTTCAGGTCTTTCCCACATGTCTTCATTCTGGGGCCAAGTCTACAGGGGTCAAGGCTCTTCATCCACTAATATTTCTGGAGATCAAGCATTGTATTTGTACCCTAGTCTTCATTCATAAATATTCCATGACACAGTTTAGGTGGTACCAATGAGGCAGGGAAATTATTCAACTCACTGTTGGAGGCATTGCAAAGTTCCCTATTAAAAGAAAGTAAAGAGCTGGGAGCAAAAACCACCACAGACAGCTAAGTTATTATTCTTTAAACTGGTCAAGAACCCAGCATATTACCTGCTCTAGCCCCCTGGACCAGCAGCATCACTGAGGACCTTGTTAGAAAGACAGAATTGCCAGCCTCACCTGGGACCTACTGAATCAGAATATTTGTTTTAATAAAATCCTCAAGGGATCTATATACACATTGGAATTTTTAAAATAGGTTTAGGGGATAAGTTCAGTTTTCTTACATAGATATATTGTGCAGTGCTTAATCTAGGATTTTGTATAACCATATCTGAATAGTGTATGTGGTACTCATTAGGTAATTTCTCATCCCAAAACCTCCCCACTGCCCTTGACAATCATCAGTGTCTGTTATTCCACTCTTCACACCCACATGTACACATTATTTAGCTTCTACTTGTGAGAAAATGTAGTATTTGACTTTTTGTGTCTTAGTTATTCCACTTAAGATAATCTATCCCCGTTGCTACAAAAGACACAATTTCATTCTTTTCTATGCCCATGTAGTATTCAATGGTGTGTGTGAGTGTATGTGTATCACATTTTCTATATCTGGTCATCCACTGATGGTCACTTGAGTTGATTCCATATCTTTGAGACTGTGACTAGTGCTGCACTAAACATACGAGAGGCACTTTGAAATTTGAAATCATCTGAAAAAGCATTTTAAAAATATGTTCCATAAGAGACTAATAGGTATTTTGGGGGGGGGGGAATGTTTCTATGGTTAAGTAAATTAAGAGTATTTAAGGACTTCTCAAAACTTTCAACATGCTAAGGGACAAGAGACCGTATTCATTTCCTAGGGTGGCCCAAAACATGGCCACAAATTGGGTTAATTTAACAAACATAAATTTCTCATAGTTCAAGAGGTCAGAAACCTACTAGTTTCTAGTGGTTACTGACAGTTCTTGGCATTCGGATTGTGATTACATCACTCCTATCTTGGCCTTCACTGGTTCTTGGCCCTCTCCCCTTGTGTGTCTCTGAGCTTCTTCTTCTCTTCTTATGTGAATGCCTACCCTACTGTCTCTGACTTGTCCTTAACTACTTACATTGGGAAGGACCTTATTTTCAATTAAGAACACATCCTGAGATTCCATGTAGACATGGATTTGGGAAGTGGGTACTATTCAAGTCACTGCAGAGTGGGAGGATTGAATATGGAATGCATCATCCCCTAACATAATTAGTCAGGGCACTCTTTCTTTTCAGAATAGCCCATGACACAGAGATGGGGAGATGAGAATCAAAACCATCCTCAACACATGGTTGTTGATTTTTCTTCTGAGAGTTTATTTTATAGCATTTATATTTTCTTAGGTATTGTTAGTAATTTAGAAATGACTAAAATTGTATTGGAGGACTTGTATTTTTATTTTTTCAGTCTCACATCCATTTTTTTTACACTAATTGCATTTGTTAGGTAAAGTCCCTCTTACAAAAGTGTCTTGCCCCCCCAAAGTGTGTCACACACCAAGACCTCACCTTCCTCGCTCCTTCCCTCTCTCTGTCTTCCTTTCCCCCACCCCTCCTTCCTTTCTCTTCCCTTCCCTTCCCCCCCACTGTGTCATTAATTGTCCTCATATCAAAATTGAATACATAGAATTCATGCTTCTTATTCTTGTGATGCTTTACTAAGAATAATGTGTTCCACTTCCATCCAGGTTAATACAAAGGATGTAAAGTCTCCATTTTTTTAATGGCTGAATAATATTCCATGGTGTACATATGCCACAGCTTGTTAATCCGTTCCTGATTTGGTGGGCATTTAGAATATTTTCACATTCTGTCAATTGTATTTTTATTTTTTGTAGAGACAGAGTCTCACTTTATTGCCCTCGGTAGAGTGCCGTGGTGTCACACAGCTCACAGCAACCTCCAACTCCTGGGCTTAGGTGATTCTCTTGCCCCAGCCTCCCCAGTAGCTGGGACTACAGATGCATGCCACAACGCCCGGCTATTTTTCTGTTTTGCAGTTTGGTCGAGGTCGGGTTTGAACTCACCACCTATGGTATATGGGGCCGGCACCCTACTCAATGAGCCACAGGTGCTGCCCATACATTTTGTCAATTGTAAATTGAGCTGAGATAAATAGTGTAGTGCAAGTGTCCTTATGATAAAAGAATTTTTTTCTTTCTAGGTAGATGCCCAGTAATGGGATTGCAGGATCAAATGGGAGGTCTAGCTTGAGATCTTTGTGGGTTCTCCATACTTCCTTCCAAAAGGGTTGTATTAGTTTGCAGCCCCACCAGCAGTGTAAGTGTTCCCTTCTCTCCATGTCTGCACCAGCATCTGCAGTTTTGAGATTTTGTGATGTGGGCCATTCTCACTGGGGATAAATGGTATCTCAGGGTGGTTTTGATTTGCATTCTCTAATAATTAAGGATGATGATCATTTTTTCTAGTGTTCTTTTTTTTTTTTGCAGTTTTTTTGGCTGGGGCTAGGTTTGAACCTGCCACCTCCGGCATATGGGGCCGGCGCCTTACTCACAGAGCCACAGGCACCGCCCCAATCATTTTTTCATATGTTTGTTAGTCATTCATCTGTCTTCTTTAGAGAAGGTTCTATTTACGTCTCTTGCCCATTGATATATGAGATTGTTGGCTTTTTCATGTGGATTAATTTGAGTTCTCTACAGGTCCTAGTTATCAATATTTGATAGCTGATTCAAAATATGCAACTATCCTTTCCCATTGTGTAGGTTGTCTATTTGCTTTGGTTTTTGTCTCCTAGGCTGTACAGAAGCTTTTCAGTTTAATTAAGTCCCATTTGTTTATTTTTGTTGTTGAAATTGCCATGGCAGTCTCCTTCATGAAATCTTTCACCAGGCTGATATCAGTGTTTCTCCTATGCTTTCTTTGAGGATTTTTATCATTTCATGCCTTAAATTTAAGTCCTTTATCCATCTTGAATGAATTTTTGTGAGTGGAGTAAGGTGTGGGTCCAGTTTCAGTCTTTTACATATGGAGATACAGTTCTCCAAGCACCATTTGTTGAATAGGGTGTCTTTCCCTAGTGTATGTTCTTGTTAGGTTTATCAAAGATTAAGTGCTTGTGAGATGTTAGTTTCATTTACTGGTTTTCTATTTGATTCCAAATGTCTATGTCTCTATATATGTGCCAGTATCATGCTGTCTTGACCACTATGGTTTTGTAGTACAGCCTAAATTCTGGTGTGCTGATGCCCCCAGCGTTGTTTTTATTACTAAGAATTGTTTTAGCTATACAGGGTTTTTTATGGTTCCATAAAAAATGCAGAATCCTTTTCTCCAAGTCTTGAAAGTATTATGTTGGTATTTTAATAGGGATGGAATTGAATCGGTAGATTGCTTTGGGAAGTGCAGACATTTTGACAATGTTGATTTTTCCCAGCCATGGGCATGGTGTATTCTTCCATTTGTTAACATTCTCTGCTATTTCCTTTCTTAGGATTTCATAATTTTCTTCATAGAGGTCTTTCACCTCTTTTTTTAGGTATATTCCTAGGTATTTCATTTTCTTTGAAGCTATGGTGAAGGGAGTTGTGTCCTAAATTAGCCTCTCATCTTAGCTGTTATGTATACATAGGCTACTGACTTGTGGACATTCATTTTGTATCCTGAGACTTTACTGTATTTTTTGATGACTTCCAGGAGTCTTGTGGCTGAGTCTTTGAGGTTCTCTAAGTATAAGATCATATCATCAGCAAAGAGGGAGAGTTTGACCTCTGCTCCTATGTGGATGCCCTTTATTTCCTTATCTTGCTTAATTATATTGTCTAGAACTTCCAGCACTATGTTGAATAGTAATGGTGACAGAGGATAACCTTGTTTGGTTCTAGTTCTAAGAGGAAAAGCTTTCAATTTTACTCCATTCAGTAAAATATTAGCTGTGGGTTTGTCACAGATAGCTTCAATCAGTTTAAGAAATGTGCCATGTATGCCTATATTCTTCTGTGTTCTAATTAGAAAAGGATGCTGGATTTTATCAAATGCTTTTTCTGCATCTATTGAGAGGATCATATGGTCATTGTTTTTGCTTCTCTTAATATGGTGAATAACGTTTATTGACTTGCATAAGTTAAACCATCCCTGGGATGAAACCTACATGATCAGGATATATGACTTTTTTGATGGTAAGCTGTAATCTATTGGATAGGATTTTGTTGAGAATTTTTGCATCTTTATTCATTAGTGAAATTGGTGTGAAATTGTCCTTTTTAGTTGGGTCTTTTCCTGGCAGGGTGATGTTTGCTTCATAGAATGTGTTGGGGAAGATTCCTTCCTCTTCAATTTTTTGGAATAATTTCTGCAATATGGGAATAAGCTCTTCTTTGAAGGTTTGATAGAATTCTGGTGTGAAGCCATCTGGACCAGGGCATTTTTTATGTTGAAAGATGTTTTATTGTTTTTTTCATCTCAGTGCTTAAAATTGGTCTGTTCAGGAGATGTATTTCTTCCTGGCTAAGTCTAGGGAGAGGTTGTGATTCCCAATATTGATCCATTTCCTTCACATTGTCAAATTTCTGGGCATAGAGTTTCTGGTAGTATTCAGAGATAATCTCTTGTATCTCTGTAGCATCTGTTGTTATTTACCCTTTATCATTTCTGATTGAGGTTACTAGAGATTTTACTTTTCTATTCCTAGTTAGTCTGGCCAAAGGTTTATCCATTTTATTTATTTTTTCAAAAAACCAATTCCTTGTTTCATTAATTTTCTGAATAATTCTTTTGTTTTCAATTTCATTGATCTCAGATTTAATTTTGGATATTTCATTTTTTCTGCTGGGTTTAGGCTTAGATTGTTCTTCTTTTTCTAATTCCATAAGATGGCTTGTGAGTTTGATGAAGTGTGCTCTTTCTGTTTTCGGGTGTAGGCAACTAAAGTGATAAATTTTCCTCTCAGGACTGCTTTTTCAGTATCCCACAGGTTTTGGTAGCTTGTGTCTTCATTGTTGTTATGTTCAAGGAAGTTAATGATTTCCTCTTTTATTTCTTTATGCACTCAACTGTCATTCAGCATAAGGCTGTTTAATTTCCGTGCCTTTGTGAGGTCTTGAACATTTTTGTTGGAGTTGAATCCCACCTTTAGTGCCTTGTGGTCTGAGAAGATACAAGGTAAAATTTCAATTATTTTAATTCTGTTGAGGTTTGTTTTCTGTCCTAGGATATGATCAATTTCAGAGAATGATCCATGGGGTGATGAGAAGAATGTATATTCTTTATCTTTGGGATGGAGTGTTCTATTTATGTCTATCAGGCACAGTTGTTCTAAGATTTCATTTAAATCCCTTATATATTTGTTTAATTTCTGTTTGAAGGATCTATCCAGGTCTGTAAGAGGAGTGTTAAAGTCTCCTGGTTATCATGGTGTTATAGGATATCATATTGCTCAGAATAATTTCTGCTTCAAGAATGTGGGAGCATTTAAATTAGGTGCACAAACATTTAGAATTTAAATGTCTCCTTGTTTTATTTTTCCCTTGACCAATATGAAGTGACCATCTTTGCCTTTTTTGACTTTAGTTGGTTTAAATCCTCATGGATCTGAAAATAAGAAGGAAACCCCTTTTTTCTTCTGAATTCCGTTTACCTGAAAAATTGTCTTCCAACCCTTAACTCTGAGTTTTCATTTGTCTTTTGACATTAGGTGTGTTTCCTGAAGACAGGAGATGGATGGCTTGAGTTTTTTAATCAAATCAGCCACTCTATGCCTCTTCAGTGGGGAACTCAAACCATTAACATTTACTGAGATCATTGGTAAATGTGGTAGTGTTCTGCTCATCTTATTTTATGAAAGTCCATTGCTTAGTTTTATCTTTTGCATCATTGTGGAATCTAGGTTCTGTCCTTTAATTTCTGGCCACTTACTTTGCTGGTGGTCTATTGTGACGGTCAGTGTGTTGAACAGGTTGAAGTATTTCCAGTAGAGCTAGTCTTGTGGCGAATTTCCTCAATGTTTGCATATCAGTAAAAGATTTGATTTCTCCATCAATTTTAAAGCTTAGCCTAGCAGGATATAGAATTCTGGGCTGGAAATTGTTCTGTTTAAGTAGATTAAAGATAGATGACCATTGCCTTCTGGCTTGAAAAATTTCATTAGAGATGTCTGCGTCACCCTGATGGATTTGCCCCTGTAGGTCAATTGGCACTTACTCCTGGCAGGTTGCAATATCTTTTCTTTTCCTTTTTTTTTTTTTAAAGGTACTCAAAGGTCAATTTTATTGTTTCTCTACACACACACTATCAATATCTTTTCTTTTGTCTTGACTTTGAACAGGTTCATCACAATGTGCCTTGAAGAAGTTCTACTTGAGTTGAGGTGACCTGGGGTCTGATATTCCTCTGAATGGAGTGTGTCAGAATCTCTGGTGATATTTGGAAAATTTTAATTTATAATATTCACCATAATGGCTTCCATTCCCCTGTGGCATTCTTCTTCTCCTTCTGGGATACCTATAACTTGTATGAACGCTTCATAAGTTCCACAATTCTGTCAGTGAATGTTCTGCTTTGTCTCTCTTCTTTTCTGCCTCTTTAACTATCTGAGTTATCTCAAGACCTTTGTCTTCTACATCTAATATTCTTTGTTCTGCATGGTCTAATCTGTTATTGATACTTTCTATTGCATCTTTAAGTTCCCTAATTGACTGCTTCAATTCCTTAAACTCTCTTATAATCCTTTCTATATTCTTCATATCATTCATCTCTGATTTGATTCTGTTTTTGGATTTCTTTTTGGTTATTTTTCACTTTCTCCACAATTTCCTTCATTGTTTTTTGGTTATTTTCCACTTTCTCATCAAGTTCCTTCATCGTTTTTATCATGTGTATTTTAAATTCCCTTTCTGTCATTTCTAACATTTCTTTGTATGTGAAATCCTCCGCAGTAGCTACCTCATGGTCCCGTAGGGGAGGGGGGTGGCGGTGGTTGCTCTGGACTGTTTTTTCATGTTGCCAGGATTTTTCTGCTGATTCTTCACCTCATGAGTATTTTCTTTTACTTGTTTCCTTGCCCTAATTTTCCTTTAACTTCCTCTTGCTCTGAAAGTTACTGTGCCTCTGGCCTAAGATTTTGATGAGTCCAGATGTTGGTTAATTCACCTCTGTCATTCATTTTGTCATGGCACTTTTCCAGGCCTCAGTTTCCTCTCCTGTAAAATGAATAGGTTCATATTGAAGAAACCAAATGATTTCTCCCAGCTCTGAATCTTGCAGTACCCCAAACAAAATTAGAACACATGATTCTTAGTAAAGCATTACAATAAAGGAGAAGCAAGAATTCAGTGTCCTCAAGTCTAATATAAAGGCAATAGATGAGCTAATATAAGGGAGTGGTAGATGAATGAGGGATGGGGTGGGGGTAAGGAGGGAGTTGGGGTCATGGTGTATGGTACACCTCTTGGGTGTGGGACACAATTACAAGAGGGACTTTATAAAGAAATTACCAAAAGTAGAACAGAATTAAATTAAATTGAAAATAAAAGAAATATACAACAGATCAATGAATCAAAAAGTTGGGGTTTTTTGAAAAGGTCAATAAAATAGATAAGCCTTTAACTAATGTAACCAGAAATAAAAGAGTAAAATCTCTAATTTCATCAATCAGAAATGGCACAGATGAGATAACCACAGACGACTCAGAAATTCAAAAAAATCCTTAATGAATACTACAAAAACCTCTATTCTCAGAAATATGAAAATCTAAAGGAAATTTGCCAATACTTGGAAGCATGCCACATTCTTAGACTTAGCCAGGAACAAGTGGAAATTTTGAACAGGCCTATATCAAATTCTGAAATAGCATCAACTATACAAAATCTCCCCAAAATGAAAAGTCCATGACCAAATAGCTTCACATCAGAATTCTACCAAGCCTTTAAAGAGGAACTAGTACCTATATTACTCAACCTTTTCCAAAATATAGAAAAAGAAGGAATACTACCCAACACATTCTCTGAAGCAAATCCCCAAACCAGGAAACCACCCAATAAGAAAAGAAAAATATAGACCAATATCTCTAATCAATATTGATGCAAAAATATTCAATAAGATCCTAGCAAACAGAATCCAGGAGCACATCAAACATATTATACACCACAAACAAGTGGGTTTTATACCAGGGTC
Source organism: Arctocebus calabarensis (assembly GCA_963573935.1). Taxonomy (NCBI): domain Eukaryota; kingdom Metazoa; phylum Chordata; class Mammalia; order Primates; family Lorisidae; genus Arctocebus; species Arctocebus calabarensis. The sequence goes on from CAUYON010076288.1 coordinate 31,368, forward strand.
TCAAGGCTGGTTCAATATACATAACTCTATAAATATAGTACATCACATAAACAAAATAAAAAACAAAGACCATATGATTCTCTCAATTGATGCATAAAAAGCTTTTGATAATATCCAGCATCCTTTCATGATCAGAATACTTAAGAAAATAGGTATAGAAGGCACATTTCTTAAACTGATAGAGGCCCTATACAGCAAACCTGCAGCCAATATTATATTGAATGGAGTAAAATTGAAATCATTTCCACTTAGATCAGGAACAAGGCAAGGTTGCCCCCTGACTCCACTGCTTTTTAAAAATTGTAATAGAAGTCTTAGCCATTGCAATCAGGCAAGAAAAGGTGATCAAGGGTATCCATATAGGATCAGAGGAGATCAAGCTTTCACTCTTCACGGATGATGTAATTGTATACCTGAAAAACCCCAGGAACTCAACTACAAAACTCCTAGAAGTGATTAAGGAATACAATAGAGTCTAAGGCTACAAAATCAATACTCACAAATCAGTAGCATTCATATATACCAACAATAGTCAAGTTGAAAAAAATAGTTTTGGACTCTATTCCCTTTACAGTAGTGCCAAAGAACATGAAATATCTGGGAGTGTACCTAACAAAGGACGTGAAAGATCTCTATAAAGG
>CAUYON010076291.1:0-10675 GCA_963573935.1 Arctocebus calabarensis
ATTTACCCATCCTCTCCCTCAACCCCTGCCTTCTTGATTTCCATTGAGTTTTATTTCCAAATGTTTGCATAAGTGTTAGTTAACTAGTTCTGATTTAGTATTTGCGAATGCTCATATAGATACTTAAGAGTCATATCTTCACTTTTGACCAAAGTACATTACTTAAACACTAATTTTTAATTCAACTTGTTAATATGTTGGTTAGGATAATGTATCCTCACTTATAAGTGAAATATGTTTGTAATTTCCCTTTATAATAATATATTTTCTCCAATTTCAATGTCAGGTGTATCCACACCAAGTAGAATGAATTTGAAATATTTCTTCTTTTTCTATTGTCTATAAGATTTGGCATGATCTGTTTTTTTGAAACTCTCCTTTATTTTTATTTATATAATATTGGTTGTCTGGGTTTTTTTTTGAGACTTTGGAAAAAAATATGAAGTTAACTGATAACTTCATAGTCAAAGTGCTATGAGCCTCAGAGTCAAAGTGTTCTGTAATGTCTTATTTGACAATGTGAATGTTACTTTCTTGATATTACTATTACTAATATTACTTAATATTTCGGTGCAGTAATTGTCTGTTTTCTTTTCTGAATGTATTTATTTTCATTCATTCTTTACGTGGTTTTTGTTTCTAGTCTTTATCTTAAACATTGTTATTGTTATTAAATTTTAAGCCTTTTAAATTCTGTGAAGGCAAAAAGTGGAAACCTAATTGACACATGTATATGTAAAAATTTAAAAAAAGTCACATCCTGATGTGCTTGCATTGCTAGAAATAATGATTTTTATAAGCTTAAAACCAATATTCAATTGTTTTTTATAAGAAGGTTGGGAATTGAATTAAGAAAATGATTACACATGATGGGCAAAACATAGACAGGAGAGAAGTGGATTAGATAAAGCCAAAATCTATTGCAAAATGCATAGCCTGTACGTCTGGCCCTTTAAGATGAGGAGTCTGTCTTGATAGAACTTCACCCCCCTCCCATCATGACTCCCCTGTAAGGTCACTGAGAGGCCACTGAGGGGCAAAGCTCTCCTGGGTGGGGCTGCCCTCTCAGGGAGAGTGAGTGCTTTGGGGGAGTTAGGGAATGCAAAACACACTGAAGACATAAGAATGTCTAAACCTCGTTAAGAAAGATAACGTCTCCCAAGAAAAAATAAGGAAAAAAAATCTCCTTTCTTCTGTCACCTCATATGGGCAGAAGCACCAGACCATCTGAGCCCACAGCTTCCTGAGTGTTAATTGCCACTCCTGTGATTTGTGTGTGTGGTCTAATTGGGGTCTGCTTTGACATCCTGCTCCTGGGCTGTGTTCCCTGCCTCATGCTCTGTTTGTGTTAAGATCATGAATAATTTAGAGCAATCATACTAAAAGGTGAATCAGTCTAATTAACATAGTTAGTTAAAGAAATAGTTTAGTTAGAAAATGCAAGCCCAGCAAAAGCCATGACTTAAGGGTTTAGCTTTCCCGCATTAGACTGATGATTAAAACAATCATGTGTGCAATAAAAACAGAGCTAGCCTGGAGGAAGGGGCTGTCCATGGATCTCATGGTTGGAGGTGGTCAGCCACCTTGACCCAGCTGCTCTTAAAAACCTTTCTCCTTATGTTCTGACTTCATTTTTGCTCGTCCCCATGTCTCTGCTGGCCACTGGTAAAGAGCTCACAATATTGAATACACATGGTCTGTGTTTATACATTCTGTAATACTTCACTTAGAAATTGGAAAAAATGGTCTCCAGTTCCATCCAGATTGTTACAGAAGACACTAAATCTTCATTTTTATGTTTAAGTAGCACTCTGTGGTATACATATACCACATTTTATTTCTCCACTCATATTGATGGATCTTGAGTTGTTTCCACATCTTTGCAATTGTGAATTGTGCTGCTATAAAGACTCAAGTATGTCTTTTTTATAACATGTCTTTTTTGTTCCCTTTGGGTAAAAACCTAGTGGTGGAAATGTTGGATCAAATAGTAGGTCTACTTTTCGTTCTTTGAGGTTTCTCCATATTACTTCTCATTGTAAATATTTGAATGCATAAAATAAAGAGTTAATAAATAAAGAGTCTCTACAAACTACTAAGGAAAAGATAAGCAATCGAATTTTAAAATGAGTATAAAAATTCAAACAGATAGATTATAGAAGAAATCTCAGTATAAATAAATATAAAAACGAGATCTTTTTTTCCATGGCCCTGTAATGTCTCTGCAGGTCGTTGTTTGGACTCTTGTCCAGTCTGTCTGTTGTTTATTTCCCCCTGATGGTTCCATCAGGTTCTTCATGTAAGAGAAGGATAGTTGAGAAATTCTACTTTTGATCGTACAGCAACAGGGTGAAAGAGACACAGGAAAGATATGTAGCTTTCTACTTCTAAGACTGACAATATCTTATTGTATAACTCTATTACATTATTACTAGAGTCTATTTTCTCTACTTTACTAAAAATGATATTGTTGCTTACATCTAAGCATGACTCCTACGATATGCTCATATCTTTCCTTACCGTATACACTAAATTATTCTATTATCAAGAAGGTGTATAGGGAGCCCCACCTTATTATATTAGCATTAAAACCCCTAGTCTGCTAAAATTTGTAATAAATGGATATTAAAATTTATGCAATACAGAGTAGTAAATTGGGCATGTCTAAGCTTTTGGCTTCTCTGGGCCACATGGAAGGAGAAAAATTGTCTTGGGCTACACATTAAATACACAAACACTAACAAAACTAATAAACAACAACAAAAAAACAAAAGTCCATGCATAATTTTCATGATATCTGCCACCACAGATAAACAAAAACGTCCTCACATATAATCCTAATTATGCAGCATCCCGTTCACAGAGCTTTAATATTATCAAGTAGGTCCCAAGTTAGCAGTCGCTAATATAGAAATGCACATATCTAAGTAATAAAAAGTATTTAGAATTAAAAAAATTTTTTTTAGAAGTAAAAGAAAAGTGTGCAACATAAACCTAGTGGGATATTTGACATTGTATTCGAGAAACTAATACATCAGTATCTGGTTTGATGGAAGTAGTTGCAATTCTCAGTGAGTTCTCAAGGTCCCTATCAGATATTTTGGTTCTAATTTTATTCTTAATGTGCTTCATTCTTGAAAATAGTTGCTCACAAGTGTAGGTGCTGTCAAAAAGTGATGACATGAATAAGACATGATTGTGAAGAAAGGGATATTTGTCTCTAGGAAGACAGGATCTATAAAAGTCCAGTAAAAAGACATGATCAAAATTTTCTTTACATTGAATGTCAGATTGCAGCTCTATTCATTCCATTTGAAAATTGACGCAGGTAACATATTTATGTTGACTGAAAATGGAATCACAAATGCATCAAAATATTAATTATCTTCCCTGAAATCTTGAAATATGTTTTTAATTGTGTTAAATTGAAAAGCAAGGATGCATATTTTTTGTTGTTCACAGGACTGAGTTTAGTCAATGCACCAAAATGCATAAAATTGTTTACCTTAATTTGAATTTGCCATAATTTCGTTTCATTTGGAACACTGTGAAACTGAATCAATAAGTTGGTTTTCGCTTTGAAGATGCATTTTTAACTCATTTAAATAACCAGTTAAATCCACTAACCATGATAAATCTGTAACACAGTTTTCATCATCAAATTCTAGCACAAATTTGGTTTTGGATACCAAAAACAGCTTGATTACAAGTCACAAATCATAAAATCTTTTCAACATTAGGCCTCAACTTAGCAATTTTACTTCTGAAATGTGAATGGTGTTACCATAGTCAGCATCAATACTTTTAAGAAATTCCTGGAATTGGTGATGATTCAATCCCTTGGTCATTTTGAAATTCACAGTTTTGATGACAATTTGCATGATGTTATCAATTTTTAAAGCTTTTGCTCATAAATTTCCTTGATGTACTATGCAAGGATGCTTTATCAAACATGAGTTTTGGGTGCCAAATGATTCATCTTCTATTAATTTTGCAAGACTCTCTCTTTTACCATAGTTGGGGTATTGTCAGGTACTATACCAGATATGTTGACAGCGGACAAAGAAAATGACTTTAACCTATTTTTACTGCTTTGCATAAATCTCTCAACTTAGTTATGTCTTTTAATAGCACTAGAAAAGCCATTTCTTCGGTGACAATATATTCATCATCAATACCTCTAATAACTATGGCAAGTTGAGCCAGACTTGTAGCATCAGCACCATCATCCATTGCCAAATCGTAAAATTTAAAATTAGCAGCTCTACTCTCCAAAATTCTTTCAATAGTTTTTCCAGTTTCTTCAACTTGCCTGGCTATAGTCTAGGGAAAAAAAATGATTTTAGAAATATTCCTCTTTTTATTCAAGGAAATTATATGCTTTCTATACATTGCTTAATAAAGTCACTATCAGTAAACAGTTTTGATTTCTTTTCTACTAAATATGTTACCACATACCTAGCCTTTATAATAGACTCCATCTAAGTTATAACTTTTAAATAACATTTTTGTTGACTTTTCCAGTTTTGCTATTTTGTTCTTGCAACACCATTGAATTTGTCCACATTTACACAAATTCCCTACAAATAAGTAGACTGGCTTACTATTTGGCTTGACAAAAAAGTAGTCATCTGTCTACTTTTTTTTTCAGTTTTTGGCCAGGGCTGGGTTTGAACTCACCACCTCCAGTATATGGGGCCAGCACCCTACTCCTTGGAGCTACAGGCATTGCCCCATCTGCCTACTTTTCATTAAACACTCTTCATCCATAATTTTTCTTTTGGGGGATTATTTTTTCTTTCAAAACATTGCAGAATGTCTACATGCTGGAATTAAAAAAGTAAAAGATAAGGGACTATATTTACTTTTATCATGCAAATTAATTGACAGGAAAATAGAAAGCAAGATTTGGGGCCTTCCACATCTCCACTGCCAACACAAGGTGGGATGACATTTTCTAGTTTGATCAATATAAGCATTAAAAGGGATGAATGTTATCTAGGTTGTAGTCCTAGAAATTGTAAAGGGTGTTAGGTGATGTGTGAGGCACCGCCAAGAGGTGGAAGTACCTTAAAAATCAAATACGAATGCTCACCTGACTTCTAAACAACATTAAACACCTGTTTACAATGGTAGATTGAAATATTATGGACAATTGCTTGCCTTGCCAAGTCACCACAAGCACATGTTATGTCTGATGGAGTAAATCAACTGTGCTTGGAAGATAACTCAATAGAAACCAGACATCACCATAAAACTGAAATTATGTGCATATACATATAGCGAAAGTGTACATAAGTTTGCTTTACTTTAGGTGACATTGCAACAGAATGTTGTCTACAAAATTCATGCTTGAGAAGCACTCAATCAAATTCCACCAAACAAAATTTCAAAATATCTCATAATGTTTTTTTAACATTCTTATATTTATTAACTTTTTTGAGTTTCCATTCTTTTTCTTTTTCTTCTTCTTCTTTTTTTTAAGTTAAATCATAGCTGTGTCCATTAGTGCAATCATGGGGTACAATGTGCTGCCTTCATATACAATCTGATATATTTTCTTTTTTTTAATTAAATCATAGCTGGGTACATTAGTGCAACCATGGGGTACAATGTGCTGGCTTCATATAAATCTGAAATGTTTTCATCAAACTGTTTAATATACCCTTCATGGCATTTTCTTAACTATTTATGAAGACATTTGTATTCTGCATTTAGTAAGTTTCACCTATACCCTTCTAAGATGCACCATAGGTGTAGCTCCACCAATTACCCTTCCTCCACCATAACCTCCCCCTCCCCCCCTTCCCATATTCTTGTGCTCTAGATGAGTTATCACCTTCATATGAAATATTTAAATTAGCTTCATAGTAGGGCTGAGTACATTAGATACTTTTTATTCCATTCTTGAGATACTTTGCTAAGAAGAATATGATCCAGCTCCATCCATGTAAACATGAAAGAGGTAAAGTTTCCATCTTTCTTTAAGACTGTATAGTATTCCATGGTATACATGTACCACAATTTATTAATCCATTCTTGGGTTGATGGGCACTTGGGCTTTTTCCATGACTTAGCAATTATGGATTGGGCTGCAATAAACATTCTGGTACAGATGTCTTTGTTATAATGTGATTTATGGTCTTCTGAGTATATACCTCGTAAAGGAATTATAGGGTTGAATGGAAGGTCTATTTTTAGATCTCTAAGTACTCTCCAAACATCCTTCCAAAAGGAATGTATGCTGGTGAATTCCCACCAGCATTGTAGAAGTGCTCCCTTTTCTCCACATCCACGCCAACATCTCTGGGTTTGGGATTTTGTCATGTGGGCTAATCTTACTAGAGTTAGGTGATATCTCAAAATAGTTTTGATTTGCATTTCTCTGATGGTTAAGGATGGTGAGCAATTTTTCATGTGTCTGTAGGCTGTGAGCCTGTTTTCTTTGGAGAAGTTTCTCTTCAAGTCCTTTGCCCATCCTGAAATGGGATCACTTGTTCTTTTCTTGCTAATACATGGGAGTTCTCTGTGTATTCTGGTTATTAAACCTTTGTCGGAGGCATAACTTGCAAATATTTTCTCCTGTTCTGCTTGCTATACTTACTATGTTCTTGGCTGTACAGAAGCTTTTTAGTTTGATCAGGTCCCAGTAGTGTATTTTTGATACTGCTTCAGTTGCCTGGGGAGTCCTCCTCATAAAATATTCACCCAAGCCAATTCCTTCAAGAATTTCCCCTGCAATTTCTTCTAATATTTGGATAGTATCATGTCTTCAGGTCAAATCTTTAATCCAGTGAGAGTCTACCTTAGTTAATGCTGAGAGGTGTGGGTCCAGTTTTAGTCTTCTACAGGTTGCCAGCCAGTTCTCCCAGCACGAATTGTTAAATAGGGAATCTTTTCCCCACTGAATGTTTTTAATTGGCTTGTCAAAGATTAAGTAATGGTAAGTAGCTGGATTCATCTCTTGGTTCTCTATTCTGTTCCAAACATCTCCCTCTCTGTTTTTATGCCAGTACCATGCTGCTTTGATCACTATCGATTTATAGTAGTCTCAGGTCTGGTAGCGTGATTCCTCCTGCTTTGTTTTTATTTCTGAGTAATGTCTTGGCTGTTCAAGGTTTTTTCTGATTCCATGTAAAATGAAGTATTATTTTTTCAAGATCCTTAAAATATGACAATGGAGCTTTGACAGGAATTGCATTAAAATTATATATTGCTTTGAGTAGTATAGACATTTTAACAATGTTGATTCTACCCAGCCATGAGCATGGTATTTTTCCATTTCTTAACATTTTCAGCTATTTCTTTTCTTAAAGTTTCATAGTTCTCTTTATAGAGATCTTTCACATCCTTTGTTAGGTAAACTCCCAAATATTTCATCTTCTTTGGCACTACTGTGAAAGGGATAGAGTCCTTGACTGTTTTTTCAATTTGGCTATTGTTGGTCTATATAAAGGCTACAGATTTATAGGTGTTGATTCTGTAGCCTGAGACATTGCTGTATTCCTTGATCACTTCTAAAAGTTTTGTATTAGAATCCCTGGTGTTTTCCAGATATACAATCATATCATCTGTGAAGAGTGAAAGTTTGATCTCTTCTGACCCTATGTGGATACCCTTGATTGCCTTTTCTTCCCTAATTGCAATGGCTAAAACTTTCATCATGATGTTGAACAGCAATGGAGACAATGGGCAACCTTGCCTGGTTCCTGATCTAAGGGGAAATGGTTTCAATTTAACTCCAATAAATATGATATTAGCTGTAGGTTTGCTGTAGATGCCCTCTATCAGTTTGAGAAATGTCCCTTCTATACCAATTTTTTTTAGTGTTCTGATCATGAAGGGATGCTGGATATTGTCAAAAGCTTTTTCTGCATCAATTGAGAGAATCATATAGTCTTTATTTTTTAATTTGTTTAAGTGCTGAATTACATTTATAGATTTACATATATTGAACCAGCCTTGAGACCCTGGGATAAAGCCCACTTGGTCATGGTGTGTAATTTGTCTGATGTGTTGTTGGATTCTGTTTGTTAGTATCTTGTTAAATATTTTTGCATCAATATTAATTAGTGATATTGGTCTATAGTTTTCTTTTCTTTTTGGGTCTCTCCCTGGTTTGGGGATCAAGGTGATGTTTGCTTCATAGAATGTGTTGGGGAGTATTCCTTCTTTTTCTATATTTTGGAAGAGGTTTAGTAATATAGGTACTTGTTCTTCTTTAAAGGATTGGTAGAATTCTGACATAAAACCATCTGGTCCCAGGCTTTTCTTTTTAGGGAGATTTTTTATATTTCAGAACTTGATATAGGCCTGTTCAACATTTCTACTGCATTCTGGCTGAGTCTTGGTAGGTGGTGTGCTTCCAAGTATTGGTTGATTTCCTTCAGATTTTCATATTTCTGAGATTAAATTTTATTGTAATATGCGTTGAGGGTTTTTTTAATTTCTGAGGGGTCTGTTGTTATTTCGTCTTTACCATTTCTGATTGAAGAACTTAGAGATTTTACTCTTATTTTCCTGATGAAGTTTGCCAAAGATTTACCTATTTTATTGACCTTTTGAAAAAACCAACTTTTTGATTTATTGATTGGTTGTGTAATTCTTTTGTTTTCAATTTCATTTAATTCTACTCTAATTTTGGTTATTTATTTTCTCCTACTATGTTTGGGGTTGGAATGTTCTTCCTTCTCCAGTTGCTTAAGATGTTTCATTCTTGTGGAAGGCTTGCAGTGCTATAAATTTCCCTCTTAGGACTGCCTTTGAGAGTATCCCAGAGGTTCTGATAATTCGTGTCTTCATTGTCATTTTGTTCCAAAAATTTGGTAATTTCCTTCTTAATCTCATCTATGACCCAGCTATTCTTCAGGATAGATAATTTAGCTTAAATGTTTTTGAGTTCAACTTTTATTCCATGATGTTCGGAATAAAAGATGCAAGGAATAATTTCTATTCTTTTAAATTTACTGAGGTTAGACTTGTGACCTAAGATATGATTGATTTTGGAGTATGTTCCATGGGATGGATGAGAATAATATGTATTCAATTTTATTAGGTTGAAATGTTCTGTAGATGTCTGTTAAATCCAGCTGTTGATGGTTAAGTTTAAATCGAAAATTTCTTTACTTAGCTTCTTATTGGAGGATCTATCCAACACTGCTAGAGGAGTATTAAAAACTCCAACTACTATGGAACTGGAGGAAATCAAGTTGCTTGTATCTATTAGAGTTTTTCTTATAAATTGGGGTGCATTATGATTTGGTACATAAATATTTACAATTGAAATCTCATCATATTGAATACTACCTTTAAAATATGAAATGTCTGTCTTTATCCTTCTTTACTTTAGTTGGTTTAAAGCCTATTGTATCTGCAAATAAGATTGCAAAACCTGCTTTTTTCTGTTTTCCATTTCCCTGGAATATAGATGACCATCCCATCACCATGAGTCTAAATTTACCTTTTAACGTAACACGAGATTTTTGTATGCAGCAGATATCTAGCCTGAGTTTTTGTATCCAGTCAGCCAACCTATGCCTCTTTAGAGGACAATTTAAACTATTCACATTAATTGAAAACAATGATAAATCTTTAGAAAGTCCAGTGGACATTTTTAATCCTTTCATCACTGTGGAAGTGAAAATTTGATAAAAAGTTTCTGAGTGTAAAAAGTGAGTTTACTTTTGTGGTGGAGGATTACGCTGGTCATTATGGAGGATAGGTCTGAGAATATCCTAGAGAGCTGGTTTAGTCATAGCAAATTTCTTCACATGTGGATGTCATTAAAGTATTTAATTTCTCCATCATAAATGAAACTCAGTTTAGCTGGATACAAGATCCTGGGTTGAAAGTTATTTTGTTTTAGGAGATTAAAAGCCGATGTCCATTCTCTTCTTGCTTGAAAGGTTTGGTCAGAGAGATCTGCGGTTCATCTAATATTCTTCCCCTTGTCGGTTATCGATTTATTGCATCTGGTTGCTTTCAAAATTTTCTCCTTTATATTAACTTTAGTGAACTTAATTATCAAGTGCCTAGGGGATGTTTTATTCAGGTTGAGTCGTGTTGGGGTTGTGAAACTGTGTGCTATCTGAATTTCAGAATCTCTTGGCATGTCTGGAAAATTTTCTTTCATAGTCTCATAGAGAAGAGACTCTGGGCCTTGTGACACCACTTCATAGTTTTCAGGTATCCCTATAAGGTGAATGTTGGTTTTCTTCAAGTTATCTCATAGCTGTCTGAGAGAATGATTTGTTTTTGCCTTCCATTTCTCTATCTCTTTGTCAGTTTGGGAGCGTTCGATAGCTTTGTCTTCCATGTCAGAAATCCTTTCTTCTGCTTCTTCCATTCTGTTACTGAGGGATTCTACTTTGTTTCTCAGATCTTTGAGGGCTGCAATTTCTTGCCTCAATGGGTCCAAATCTGTGGTCATTTGCTCTTTGAATTCCTTGAATTCTTGAGACAATTTTTGAAATGCACCCAGAATTTCTAAATCCAACTTTTTCTCTATTTTATTGATCTTGTTCACAATCCAAATTCTGAATTCAATTTCTGACATTTCAGTCATCTGTTTATGCATAGGATCCTCACTGTGTCCACCAGATTATTCCTTGGGGGCTTGACCTAGGCTGGTTGTTCATATTTCCAGAGCTTTTCCGTTGATTCCACCCCATGATTA
>CAUYON010076292.1:0-19576 GCA_963573935.1 Arctocebus calabarensis
CCAGAAAACAGTCTTTGTGTTTGCCTCAGGGTTGCCCAAATCTATTGCTTTTTCTGTGAAGGCAAAAGCCAGTTTAACCCATTAGTGGCTTACTCAAATGAGAAGTACATGAGACATACATGTGGGATTTCTAACCCCACAATCTTCTCCCTGTGTCTTTATGTGGTCCTCCCTCTGTGTATGTCTGAGTCCTGATTTCCTCCACATACAAATGTACCTACCACCTAAGGCCCTCATTTTAACTTAATTATCTATTTAAAGACCTATCTCCATACATAGGCACATTCTTAGAAACTGGGGCCTAGGACTTCAACACATGAATTTTGGTGGAGCATGAATCAGACTATAGTACTTGAAGATTATTTTTCAGTTGCATAAGGCTATATCATCCACTTCTGTACCACTTGTCATGGTATTCTGCCAAGAAGGGCCTACTAAATTTTTAAAACTATGCAGGGTTGATTCAAAAACTAAGGTTTTAATTTTGGAATTTTTAATTTGAATTCTCTTATTATTATTTGTAGTCATCACTTTGAAATACCTGAAAAGTTAAAAATGAAAAGTTGAACACTATTTAATGAATGATGAGAGAATAATCAGGTCCCCTAACTTTACACTAGACCCAACTATGACTCAAGGATCAACTGCGACTCAAGGACTCTGTTCTTCATGACTAACTGAAGCCATTCTGAGCGAAGATGTCTTGGAGAGTCCAAGCAGGATGAACATTGCCTTTCCCAAGGTGACCAGGTGATCTGGAAAGTACCTTTAATACTCTATTGTTAGAAGCATACAGATTTACAATAGTTTTTGTCTTCCTAATGAATGGTCGTATGATTATCATTATAAGATATCTCTTTAACTTTAATACTCTGAGTCTTGAAATCTATTTAATCTGAACTTATAAAAAATCAATCCAGCCTTGATATGTTTACTATTTTCATGGTACATATTGTTCCATCAATTTACGTTCTACCAATTTGTGTCTTCATATTTAATGTACAACTCTTGTAAGAAGTATACCATAACATCTTGAGTTTTTTACTCACTTTGTAAATCTCTGCCTTTTAATTTTAGTGTTTCAGCCATTAGCACTTAATGTAATTAAGGCTGTGTCTGGATTTAAGTCAACCATTTTGTTATTTGTTTTCTCTTGTTCCCTCGGTAGTTTCTTTTTGTGCTTCTCCTTTGATGCCTTCTTGTTGGTGATTTAAATATTTTTTAGTATTCATTTTAATTTCTCTGTTACATTTTTAGCTATATCCCTTTGTATTACATTTAGTGGTTTCTCTAGGAATTATAATATATGTACCCGATCTTTCATAGTCTACATAGAGTTAAAATTGTACCACTTCATATAAAATGGACAAGACTTTAAATCAAATTAGCCATTTACCACTCTCTCCAACCAAAGTATATGTTATAATTAATTGCTATATGGGTTGCACCCACATACACTGAAAATTTCACCCAACATTGTTATAATTTTTGCTTTAATCAATCATATGTATTTTAAAAAACTAAGAAGGAAAATAACAGTCTTTTATAATTACCCAGCTATGTACCATCCCACCTTCTTTCATTTCTAAAGACCAATTTGCCCTCTAGCATCATTTCTTTTCATCATGAAAAGCATCCTTTAGCATGTCTTATAAAGCAGCTATGTGAGAGACAAATTGTCTTAGTCTCCTTCATCCAGTAATGCCTATATTTTATTTTAAATTCTGAAAGATTTTAAAATAGGGCTTAGAATTGTGAATTAACAGTTTCTATCAGCTCTTTAAAAATGTTCCATTGTCACTTGACCTCCATAGATTCAGATGAGGAATCCACAGTAATTCAAATTAGTTCACCCATATGCAAGGTGTTTTATATAGTTGCTTCTAGAACATTACATTTATCTTGTATTTTCACCAGTTCAATTGCAACTAGGTATAGTTGTGTTTTGTTTTGTTTTGAGTCCATACTATTTACTGTTCATCAAGCTTGATTTTATAAATTTGTTCCTTTCACAAAATTGGTTTGGCCATTATTTCTTCAAATATTTTTCTATTTCAATCTTTCTCCTCTCTTCTAGAACTTCATTTTCACATATTATATTTTGTTATATTGTCTCATGGGTGCTGAATTTCTGAGTATGGTTTGTTTCTTTGTTTCTTTGTTTCGATCTATCTTGTTGTCTGTTCTTCAGTTTGAATAATTTATATTAATCAACCTTCATGTTCATCAACCTTCACTGACTCTTTCTTTCGCAATCTTCATTCTGCTATCAAATATACTCAGTGAGATACTTTTCCCAGATATTATATTTTCAGTTATCAAATTTCCATTTTGTTCTCTTTTACACTTACTATTTCCCTGTTGAAATGTATTTATAGGTTTTCCTATTAGGTCATATACATTATAGATTATTTGACATCTTTTTCTGACAGTTTAACATCTGAATTATATTGGGTTTAGTTCTGTGGATTGTCCCTTCCCTTGAAAATTTGTTATTACATTTTCTTATTTTTGTTTTTGTTTGGTTTTTGTATTTGAATAATTTTAGATTGTATGTTGGATCTTCTAAGTATTATATTGTCTGTAGAACCTGGGTCCTATTATAGTTCTAAGTGTGCTAAAGATTTTGTTTTAGCAGCTAATTAACTCATTTAGGTTCAGATTATAAATTCTGGCTCATCTTCTGTGAGCAATGTTTTAAATTTTAGGTTATATCTCTAATCCTGTGTTACCTGATTTGGATCTTAATCATAAATGCATAGCTTAGGGGTTAGTCCAAGACTTGTGTGGTTTCACACACAGAAGAAAGGGCCTCCTCTAGGCTTTCCTCTCCAAAGGGCCACAGAGTCTCTTTCTCTGGTTCCCTTAGAGAGACAGGGCATTTACCAGAGTTTCAGCCACCTCTGCTAAATAGCTCCACAACTGAGGCCCACCCTTGTGGCAAAGTTAAGATAGAAATAAAAAAAAGGATTCACTGTTCCCACCCCCTATGGATTGCTCCTTCACAATCTGCCTACTTTTGTTTACTTCAATACAGGAGTCTTTGATAGATTTTTTTAAATTTTTCTGTTGTTTTTTTTCACTCTCTCTCTTTTTTTTTAAATTGAGACAGTGTCTTACTTTGTCACCCTCAGTAGAGTGCTGTACCATCATAGCTCACAGCAATCTCAAACTCTTGGGTTCAAGCAATTCTATTGCCTCAGCTTTCCTAGTAGCTGGGACTAGGCATCTACCACAATGCTCAGATTTTGATTTATCTGTTTAGCAGGACCTGGCTGGGTTCAAACCCACCAGCCCAGAGCATGTGGCCGGTGCCCTAACCACTGAGCTATGGGCACCCAGCCTAGATTTTTGCTTTTATGTCCAGAGTTTTTGGTATACTTACTGAATGAGATGGGCTATCATAGGTTTACCTCACCACAATGAAACAAAAATTCCCTGGCCTACCTAGAAATTCCCTTTTGAACACAGCATGGGAGGCAAGGGGACTTTCCTATGTAGCCACCCTCACACCACCTATGTAACTCAAGAGCCCCATAACTTATCTATAATTGGGAATGGATATAGAATAAGGAGGCCCAACCACATGCCATTAATCTAAAGTGTAAGCCTATCCACCCAGTTTTTAGGTCAGAATCAAAAGTAACTGATTATATAATAGTTGCTTATCTCAATGGCCCAGATAAATGCATTCAAGTAACTTCTTGATATGATGGATTTAAATTTACTACTCAAACTAATTTCAAACAAATCCACCAAAAAAAAAAAAAAAAGTAAATAAGAACATAGAAACCAAGCATCCTAAGAAATAACACTATCTTACATATCTCTAGAGAGTAAGGCACATATGGCACTATAACCTGGTTCAAAAACAAGGGGTTCATTTCCACAAGTCCATTACTAATCCAAGAGAGTAATTGTAATTAATTTACACAGGTGATAGAATGAGTATGAGGGCCTGAAAATTCATTCATCCAGTTAACAAATATATATTGAGCACCTAAATATGTCGGGCACTGTTTTAAGCATCAAAATTATCTTAAGAGATAAAAGCAAACTGACAGACCCTGACGTTTGTTACCAACTTTTGAATAAGCAACAGTTCTCTCCCTCCTTTTCAGTTACATTATTATTTCTGCATGCCTTTTGATTTATTGCAATGTATTTTTCCTGATTTGATTAATGTACTTTATATGAGGCTGCAGTATGGTTATGAATATTCCCAAAGAGCACAGAAAATCATTGATTTGATGTAATGATGACAATATTTGTACACATATGATACTTCATTGAATGCCGCCAATGTGTGACAGCTCCTTATAATTAAAAATACAGTGAATATGTACAGTAGAAGCCTAAAGGGAAGTGATAGAACTAATTATCATTCCTCCAACCAAAACCAAAAGAGATACAGGAATCTCTCAACCCTTGCCCTTCTTCGGGGTTCTGCCTTCTTTCCTGCCCCTTGGAGTGCAGAAAAAAAAAAATGGTGAATATTCTGTGTCTAGGACAGTAGCCCCACACAGTGTCTGCCCTTTCCAAGATCAGTAATCTGCCAGAAATCATCTTGACTCATCAGCCTGGACCAAGCTGTGTTTTCAAGGTCTCCAAAAACTGTCATTCATATACACCACAGAGAAAGAAGGGTAAAGATTCACCAATTCACTGGAGCATAAAACCAAAAATCAAGGTTTGGCAATGTGCAGCTTGCTGAAGGCTAATTTGGGTGGCCAGTGATTTACCACCACTGTATCCATCCTCCCCACACACACATTTGGCAGCTTAGTTCTTCTCTATCCTTTCCAAGGTCCTTACTTTCTCTTGATAACTTTATGGGAATTATTGATTTCAAGCCATTCAAAAATACTTTCATCAACTATTCAGTGCTTTTGCAAAGCAATTTGTATAATGCACTGTGCTAAGCATGGGAATAAATACAGAGAGAAACAGAAGGATAAGAGGCCTCAAGGAGATTTATCCCTGGGTCACCAACAGCCCCACTGAAACTCTGCATCTTTTTGTTCTCCGCCTTCTTCCCAAAGACCTGCTACTCCCTCTCACTCTTGTTCACCATCCCAGAACCCCTTCCCAGCCATCTTCACCCTACAGTGAAGCTGTTCTGGGGGACCGCTGACTGTTTTGACTGAAAATCCTTCTGTCTTCCCTGCCATCTCTCCTCTGCCTTGGGAAGTAGAGACTCTGTTGAGTCCTGCTAAAGTTACATTTTTGTCACCATGTTAATTAAAAAGAAATTAAGTCCAAGACTTAATTCTTCCTCCCTCAAAGCCTAAAGCATAACAAAGAGCTTAGTCTACAGAAATTAAAAGCACAGAAATTATGAAAGAACTAAGTTCAGGTTTTTCATGTTTCCTAGATCAATGAAAGTAAGATGCTCTCCCTGTGGAAATTAATTCAATTTTAATTCTATTTATATTAATCATCTATTTTTCTCAGGAAAGAAAGATAACTCTACTGGAAGAGAAGTCTCTAAAAACTAGCTCCCTTTCCCCTTCCCTGACCTCAGCAGGATGCACTGAGTTAATCTTTGCTGATTAAATGCTAAATTCCTTCAGCTTTCCCTGATTCTGCTAACTAGGGCACATATCCCTGTATTGGACTTTTATACACATAACACCACATTCTCTCCCACTTACCACAGCTGATATTTTCCTTTTTGTGTGTGATTTTTTCCTTAATGCCTATTCCCTGTCCTAGATTATAAGTCCCATAAGAGCAGAGAATACATTTTTTCTTTTTTTTCTTCTTTTTCCCTCCTTTCTTTTTCCTTTTCTTCTCTTTTCATTTCTTCTTTCTTTTTCTAGCCATCACACCTCCATTGCTAAGCACAATGGTGATACATTAAAAGTGTTCATTAATTTATCAAACAATAGTCTATATATTATTTGAATAAACTAATTAATGTCTGTCTCCACCTGGAGAATTTAATAGATACATTAGAAGGGGAGTCACCGTTTTATTGACTAGCTGATTGATCAACACTGGGCCAATTAGAAGAAAAATCATAACTTACATGGGCATTCTCTGATTTTTAATTCCAAAAAATAAGACTAGCTCCATCAGCTTTCTCTAAATACGAATTAGTTTTCAGTCTCTGAGATCCCTGGAGAGATGATAAGGCCCTGTGATCCAGAGGTACCCAGTGATGGGGCTAGTGTGTAATATCTACAAGGTAACACCCAAAGCTTCTTCCTTATCCCCAAGAGAGTCTTTAATTATTTTAGTTCATTTTTCAGAGTTTCTTTGAATATTTAGGACTGTCCTGGACTTGGGAGATAATGCACAAGACCCTGGACCAGTAAAGTAATCAGAGACCTAGATCCTACCTTTGCTTTAGTGTTTTTGCAACATTGATTCTGAGCAAAGCTCTCAACTTCCTTTACACTTTTATTTCTTTACTAGTAAACAGCAGTGACTAATACTTCCCTTGATCATTCATATGGCTGTTATAGGTCAAAATAAGGTAAATGATATATAAAACATACTTAACCAGCAGAATGCTTGCATTGTAAACCAAAAGCATCTTCTTCATCTTTTTTGTTTTCAGTCTACCTCTTTAAAACTTTTAAATGAACTCAGTATATGTAGCTCATCCCTGTCACTGGATGGAAATGCAGGTAAGACTCATGACTTTGCAAGCCATTTCTAAGTAGTATAAAGTCTTGCTGGTACTTTAATTCACAAACCAAAATTCAATTCAGTAACCAGTATTGTCTAGTCCTAGCTATTAATCAGAACTTTGAACTTGATTTAGCACTAAACCACTTTCCTCTCCCCAGCAAGACCCTGCTGAAGGCCGATCCCTGAAGTTATAGAAGGAGTATGGCCTTCCTGTTCTCTTTCTCCCTCTGATGAATGTACTTGTTCCTAATTGGAGGTGACTGCACCCAAGCTATTTGCCTACCACCCACCTTGAAGTTTTCCTGTAGAGAAAACAATCACACATTTTATAGACATTCCAATGCATTGAATACCTCTCCTGGAGTTCTCTTTTTTTGGGGGGGGGAATCATTTGTGATTTTTTTTTATTTAGCATAACTCCTTTGAGATCCATCCAAATTGTTACATAGATTGAAAGTTCATTTCTTTTTTAAGTAGTAATTGATATATGAATGTATGACAGTTTGTTTAATCATTCACCCTTTGAAGGACATTTGTGAGGTTTCTAGTTTCAGGGTTCTAACAAATGAAGCTGCTATAAACCTTTATGCATAAGTTATTTTATATGAACATAAGTTTTTCTTTCTCAACATATTATTTTTTAAATATCCTATGTCATGCGTGTATGACATCACTCCATTTTATTGCTAAATTTTTTTTTTAATTTCACAATATAACAACATGTTACAAATGTTTTGGTTATATGGACTGCATTTGTACGGCTTGACTGAAAGTGTGCCCATCACCCAGACAGTGTACATTGTACCCATTAGATATGATTTCATTCATCCGCTCCTCCACCTTCCCACTTGCTGATATCCATTGAGTTTTACTTCCATCTGTGCACATGAATGCTGATTGGTTCGTTCCAATTTCAAAGTGAGTATATGTTATATTTGTCTATCCATTCTTGAAATAACTCTTTTAGGAGTATGGTCTCCACCTCCACAGAGGTTGTTGAGTAGATATATACAACATTTTATTACTTCAGTCATGAACCAATGGCCACTTGGGTGGATTCCACATCTTTGTGATTGTGAAATGGGCTATAATAAACATTCTGGTACAAATATCTTTTTGATAAGATGAATTTTTTTCCTTTGGGTAAGTACCAAGTAGTGGGATTGCTGGATTAAATAGCAGGTCTACTTTTAGATTTTTGGGGAATCTCCATGCTATTTTCTATGGATGTTCTACTCTTTTAGGTATCAGTGTAGACAAAGAATTTATGAAGAAGTCTCTAAGGACAATCACAATACCAACAAAAGTAAATAAAGTGGCCTGGTTAAATTAAAAACCTTCCACACAGCCAAAGACACAATCAATAGAGTAAATAGACAACCCACAGAATGGGAGAAAATATTTACATGCTATGCATCTGATAAAGTGCTAATAACCAGAATCTACAAAGAACTCAAGCAAATGAGGAAGAAAAAAGAATGAACATCCCCAATAAAAAGTGGGCAAAGACATGAACAGAAGCTTTTCAAAAGAAGATAGACTAATGAACAATAAATATACGAAAAAGTGCTCAACATTCCTAATCATCAGAGAAATGCAAATTAAAAATAGTGAGATATCACTTTACCCCAGTGAGAATGGCTTTTATCAAAAAAATAGATGGTGGTGTGGATGCAGAAAGAAAGGAACACGTATACATGCTTTGTGGGACTGTATACTAGTACATCCTAGAATTCTCTTGACATTGACCATGCATTCTACCTCACCAGCTATTGTGCTTCTCAGCCCCAAGTTTACTGAGTGATGCATGCCAAACAGATTTTCTCCACTAGAATCTCATTCCTTTTTAATAGAAGTCTTCAGAAGCAGAATTTTCTAAACTTCCTATGAAGGGCATTTAGTGATCATTTCCAAGGAACTCCCATGTACTGATCATCCAACTTCAATGTTTTTCTACCTACCTTTTTTCTCTGGGATATGTTAAAACTAATCCTGGATTTTCTGTACTTCACTGGGTAGAACTCAAATGGGTCTAAGCTAGCTCTTTCTCCCATGTGTCTTTCACCTGGTTCAAAAAGAGAATAATCACAAGCCTGTCATGACCACATGTGGTAAAATCTTGAGGAAAAACGAGGAGTGTTAAGTATATAACTCAGAATGATATTATTTCTGAGATATCAGAAACAGCAATGGGTTCCAGGAAGAGTAAATGGTGGCTTTAAGCTATTGGTATAGTCCTATTTGGTAAGATGAGTTAACAAGTATGTGGCTGCTCCTCTTCTTTAAATTACATACATGTATCAATCATTTACACCCTTTGAATACACTGTATTTTATATCTCTCAATTGTTTAAAGGTAAACATAACAGTTAAACAAAGAGAAGGGATAATTAAACAATTCAGATCAAGTAAATTTACTGAATCAATAATCATTTAATTCTCCACTTTAACCAGGATAGGCACAAATTGTCACACAAATTCAAGACAGATGCCAAAGAAGAATAACAAAAGTGGTTACATTTTTCCAAGGTTCACATATTTTGGGGTACACAATGACCCTTGTAATTATACCACAGAGAAAAACTATGCAGGGATATCGTCTGGATTCTTTGTCAACCGTCCCAGTCATAGGAAAGAAAAAAAAAAAGAAAAACCCTGCCATCTTGCTTTGAGTGAAATGGAACCACTCTCTACTTTGTTCATACTCCTTGCTCCTTTATGACCACTGTCCTGTGGTCAAGAGAAGAGCATAGACTTTGCTTTTCTTCTCAGTTCCACTACACTTTTATGTGACCTGGAGCGAATTCCTCTTATCTCCCTGTTTGTCTTTTTTCTTATCTGTAAAATTAGAATACTGCCTAAATTGCAGGGCCAGCATGGTTGCGTGCCACTAATTCGTATGTGGCAAAAGTGTCAAAGTACTTGTAAGGTATAAGGAACTGATAGCTTTTGCCATTATCACTGTTAGCAACAAAATCATCACATACCATCATGGGATTCATAGATAGAAAGAATAAAATGTATCCATTAAGTTATAGTCATAAGCATGGTTTAATATGAACTTGAAGGGCTGCTCAGAGCATCTGTGTAGTTCTGTAAATTTAACAAAACCTCGTCTGTATACATACATATATATATGCTCTGAATTTCTAATTACTAATGTAGACTCTGAAAAGTCCTGTTATATTTATATATTCATACCCTGAGTACCTGAACGAATAAAATGGTATTAATGGGTATTTACATAAATTCACAATTCTAAATTAGACCTTTAATTTCTGTAATAAAAAAGGAAGTGGATTGTGCAATTTCCCGTTTTTATTTTCCTACATGGAATATGGTAGCTCTAATATAATGTATGACTTTGTGAATATTTCCAGGCCTGATAATATTTTATCTAATATTATATCTAATGTGTTTTGATCTCTGACCCCCATTTATACTCCCAGAGCCCTCATGAGCAATGTTCACTATGATAACCCTTAGTAGAAGAAGCAGGGTTGAAATTGAAGTTAAATCATCCACAGCAAGAATCATTCAAGGAGGCCTCTCAGGGTCAGTAGTGATTTTTTCTATGTATATTTCTCCACTTAAAGAATGTTTCTTAAATATTTGATTCATCAGGACTGAATTATACATCTTATTTCGAAATAGATCACTAGTAAACACCATAGAGTATGAATATGACCCTAAATTTTTCTTTCTTTCTTTTTTTTATTTCCACATTGTTCATTATATCAATATATATTCTTACATCCTCTGGGGAACAACAAAATGGAACAACAGGAGAACAGAGGAAAATTATGGGACAACACAGCTTTTAAAAGATGACAAAGGTAATTTATTGACAGAAGAAGAAATAGAAAAACATTATTTTTTAAATTAAATTGAATCGTTGCCTTAATATTTATAAAAGGAGAAAAACATTAGAAACCTAACATGGATATACTTTCCTCAAGGGAAGAAAAAAAATATTGACAGGAATCAGGACCAAGTAAAGAAAGACCAGATTACGAAGAATTATAACACATTAGGAGAAAACACAGGAAGGTTATGATATAAATGGCAAATGGGCAGGAAAGGATATAAACAGTCAATGGAAACAAATCATGAAAGGGCATCAGTGGAAAGAATCATTACAACTTTAGCACAAAGATGGCCAGAAAATCACTGGAGTGAGCTTTAATTTAGAACAAAGAGAAATTAGAATAAACTAACTAGTAACTTTCAAAAGTTACCAAATATACCAACGTTCACATGACTACAACCCAAACCAAATCATTTAGTAAAGCTAACATATAGCAGCTTCTACTTACCTAGCAAGGAAAAAGTGGCTTCAGCAATAGTATTCTATAGAATATAGAATACTTCTATACCCGAAGTCTCCATTCTTTCCCTCATTCCTTCCACTACCAATACCTGATGCATTTCCTCTTCGATATTGGTAAATTGTTTCCAAAGCCCAAATTTGATCCTAGGAGTCTCCTGCTTAAAATTACTGTGGCTTCTCCATTGCCTATCAGCAATGCCCGGGTAAAGCCAAATTCCTCAGCTCAAAACTGCTTGGTCTTGCCTCAATTTGTTTTCCACTCTCCTTTGCTTTCACTTTTGCAATGGCCCTTGGCCCTCCAAGCAGATCAAAACACAGCCCCAAAAGCACAGGCCTACATGGTCCTCTGACTTTCTACCTGCTCTTTCCTCTGCTGGAATATCCTTCCTTCCTTTTGTCTACCTGGGAATCTTCTTACCTTTCACAACCCAGAATACCCTGAAGGGCAGCACATTGCTTTTCTCTTCCTTGCCTACCTCTAGGATGCAGCAAGGTGCCTGACAGGGAGGAGGGGTTCAGTACATGCACATCATAGACGTGACCACAAGGAATATTCAAAGATCTTATTAACAGGTTTTTTAGTTTTAGCTGCCACTTCCAGCAAGCAGCCTTTTCCTAAGGAACTAGACGTTAGGTAACCTACCACAAACATTTCAAACTAAGAAATGACCACGAACATTGCGGTGACGTGGGGAGGGAAAGAAGCATAACACAAATGATTGCCTCTTACTAGTTGTACGATGTGGCTCAAATTTCTTAAAATTTCTCAGCCTCAGTATCTGTTATTAGCAAAACGGTGATACTCTCACCAGGAATCAGGATTATAAAATGGGATTGTAAATTTACTTGTTTGCTTTTTTTATTTGTTTGTTTCTAAAGACATCACCTCTTCCCTACTACTGATTGATTCTGCTCAATGAATTTCCTCATCTGTGGCTTATTTTTATCCCTTCAAATAGGTCAGGGTGTTACATTATCCTCCCCAGGATTTTGATATTGCAGTAGCCCTTGAGATCAGAGTCATAGGTAACTGGTAGCATTAAAAGGTTAAGAATTTGTTCTTAATCAAATAGTAAGACAGTAATGGCACTACAAATAGAACCACATTTTTTATATTCTCATTTCCTTCCATGGAAATGAGCATACTTTTCATTTGCTAATGAACTACATGAAGGTCATAGCCATAGTCATATTGAAATAGACACTCATCAGGTAATGTACTACAGAAGTGTTTATAGGTAGAATAATTATTCAATCAATCAACTTGCTGTTAAGTGAGTGCCTACTCTGCACACAGCATTTTGCTAGATCACACAGCAGACACAAAAAAAGTAGAGGAAATCATCCACAACAGAGTCAGATCCCATAGACATACATTTTGAAAAAAATAAACAATTCTCTCTCATAATGTGGTATCTAAATATGGCTAAATAGATTTCCTATAAAATATAAATTATTTTGCCAGAGCCAGGCACAGAGGCTTATGCCTGTAATCCTAGCACTCTCTGAGAGGCTGAGGCAGGTGAATTGCCTAAGCTCTGCAGTTCGAGACTAGTCTGAGCAAGAGTCTCTAAAAATAGCCAGGCATTGGGGTGGGTGCCTGTAGTCCAGCTACTTGGGAGGCTGAGGCACAAGGATTGCTTGAGCCTGAGTGTTTAAGGTTGCTTTGAGCTATGACACCACAGCACTCTACCAAGGGCAACAAAGTGAGACTGTCTCAAAGAAAAAAAAAGTTGTTTTGCCAGATATGCTGTATCAGAGTATTCAATGATTAACCATTTTAGAAAGGTATTTTAGGTGGGGAGAAGAGGGAGTTGGTTTGAAATCATATAAACTAGATTTAAGTGCAAAACTTTTGCCTGAATTTATTCAGCCATTTACATCTTCATTCTCTCATTCATTCAACTAAAATGAGATGCAAAATCTTTATTACCAGAATTGCAGGAAGTCATAAGAAGATGGGACATTGGGTTAACCAAGATGGTGGGCTATATTTCAGAAACAAACAAAGAAAGGATCATGGGTAAGTAAGGACTAGACTTACAAGGAATTGCAGGAAGAGTGCCAGATCTCCTACAAGTGTGTACAGCCAGGGGATTTTGAGGCTCCAGTGACATTGGGGTTACTGCCTTAGTCCATTCAAATTTCCAAAACAAATACCGTATACTGAGCAACTTATAAACAACAGAAATTTATTCCTCATGGTTGTAGAGGTTGGGAGTCCAAGATCAAGGCATTGGCACATTTGGTCCTGATGAGGTTCCTCATTCACAAACAGCTGTTTTTCACTATGCCCTCACATAAGGAAAGGAGCGAGAAGTCTCTTTGGGGTTTCTTTTATAAGGGCACTAATCCTATTCATAAGGGCCCTACCCATATGATAATACCTTTCACGGCTCACATCTCTTAATAGCAGTACCTGGAGGATTAGGTTTACAACATCAGATTGGCAGTGAGGAAAGGAACATTCAGACCACAGTGATTATATATCAAATATTTATTAAGCATCTACTACATGCCAGGCACTGTGTTGGGTATTAGAAACAAAAGATCAAATAGTCCCTGATTTTATAGTGTTTAGAGACTAGTCAGTGACACAGAGAATGAAACAAGCAATTATACACGGACTTTAAGTGTTAGAACAGACTGGTGTTCAGATAAACAAAAAGGAGAAAGGACCCTTGGTGCCAGGAATGCTTTCTGGAGCTGATGATATCTAAAGAAAACAGGCTCAGGAGTGAGAGAGACCTGGGATGAAATTCTAATTCATCCCTTTTTTGGGAAAATTAAACTCTCAAAGCGTCATATTTTTCATGCATGAAGATGGGATAATGAGAGTTCCTATTTTATAGTTCTCATAAAGATACAATATGCTGATGTAGTTGAAACATTTAGCCAAGTGACTGACTGTAAGTTAACTATTTGCTATAATTATCATTTATGTTCATTGATATTATTGCTGATATTGCATTGTCTGAGGAGGGACTTAAAGGATGAATAGCAGTAAGGTAGTCAACAAACAAAAGGGAAGTGTTCCAATTACTTGGAGTATACTTGAAGGAATTCCAGGATACAAAGACACAGAATTAGGAAAGAGTGTGGTACGTTCACATAACTATTAAATAAAACTTGTTGTGTTGGGAGAACAAAGTAGAAGGTTGAGACTCAAAATTCCAAACTAGTAGATTTGGGCCAGCAGATTTGCACTTTCACAGGAAGTATCATTACTAAAAGGAAGGTCTTGTTAATATATTCCCAAACTGGAGATGGGTCAGTGCAGATGGAGTGTATTGAGCTGCTCTGAAGAATATTTCAGAACTTGAGAATTAAAAATAAGGGTGGGAGGAGTAAAAGATAGCTCCAGATTTCAGGTGTGAGAAAAGATTGCAGCATTATCCTTCAGACAGGTAGCACTGAAGAAAGAGAATCTTGGGGAACATCTTGGAAGAAATAGTGGGTTCTTTGTTTCTGGATCAAGATGGAGGTGCCTGCAGGATCTCCAGGGGGGAACACCTAGTTGGCAGGTGGATTTGTGAATCTAAAGCTGAGGAGAAAGAGCTATCCGAGAGTCATTTGAAAATAGAGCTTAATTAAAGCCAAGAAAGTGATTGAAAACACCCAAAGAATATGTGCAAAGCTGGAAAAGGCCAAAAGAAACAGTAAAAATTGAGACTATTTAAGAAAAAGGTATTTTTTATATATAAAGGATAAGAAGTATGTGAAGAAACACACTTTCCAGAACATTGCAATATTAGAAGAGAAATTTTCTTTCTTACACAAACCACATTTTTAAAAGGAAGAGCATTCCTTCTGATAAATCTGTGGAAAGTTTTCACCATCATAAAATTACTTATTAATATTTACAGAGAACTTATTATGTGTCAAACACTATAATAAATATCTTGTATAGGGTTTTTTTAATTTAATCTTTATCTTTGAAAAATGTAGAAACTGAGGCTTAGTGAAGTTAAATAAATTGCCACAACTGTTAAGTCATATACAAACCCAGGAATCTGACTCTGAAGCTCACACTCCTAATGCCTATTAATTCAATAATTAGGAATGTTAGGGTCAGATGGACCTTCGAAATCATCTAGTTCTAATCTCTAAGTAAGAGAAATAATTCCACTGCAATAAATTCTAGCAGAACTCATGAGAAGAAATATAGTACCTCAAGGAACATCTCATTTGTTTTAAAAAACCTAGCTACTTATTTCTTTTTTATTTCTAGTTCTTTATTTAAGGACGAAATCCCTCTGCATAGGACTTCTACTCTTTGAAATTAAAGGATAAATGAATCATAAGTATGAGAAGTGAGGAAAACAATAGTAAAAGTTGCTAAAACTTGATATCAAATTTGATGCAACAGTACAAAATGGAAAATACAGGCAACAATTTGACTTATGATACAGATAAACATTCTAAATAAAAAACTAATTAACTGAATCCACAAGAAATATGTCAAGTAGTATTTAGTCCAAATAGTCATGAATGATTCAACAACATAATTGCATCAAAAAGATTAAACAAGATAATCCATACTATTACACTGGCACATGGCACTTTTTAAAGATTATTATAATTATTACAATTATGCAATAATTATATTAGGAATTATAAATATAAAACAAATAGAAGGAAATTACTTAAATGTGATAAATCTATGCCAAAACCAGCTACAAAGATCGCAATAAGTAGTTATCTAATCATTTTTTTTTTGAGACAGAGTCTCAAGCTGTCACCCTGGATAGAGTGCTGTGACATCACAGCTCACAGCAACCTCTAATTCCTGGGCTTAAGTGAGTCTCCTGCCTCCACCTCCCAAGTAGCTGGGACTACAGGCGCTCACCACAACGCCCAGCCATTTTTTGGTTGCAGCCGTCATTGTTGGTTGGCGGGCCCGTGTTGGATTCAAACCCATCAGCTCAGGTGTACATGGCTGGCGCCTTAGCCCGTTGAGCCACAGGCGCTGAGCCATTTTTACTAACATTAATAATAAGACATGATACCAACTTTATCATATTCTACACCAATTAACAGGTTTTACTTAATAAAATAAAAATATCAAATAATTGGTATCACATTTATGCCTAAATAAATATTAGTGAAAGAGCAATAAAATTTTTCTTATTTGAGCCAGAAAACCCTTACTATCAAACTATAATAAATGAACGTGGGAAGGTTTCTTGATATATGATAAACACACAAAAGTCTATAGCTTTTCTCTATACTACTAGTTGACAATTATTATTTGAAATGAAAGAATATTCTATTCACAATAGGAATAAGAACTATAACTTACTCAGTAATTAATTTAATAAGAAAGATATATGATTTTTAAAACCTCTATGTACAGTCAACTGTTTTTTGACAAGGTCAACAAGAACACATGCTTGTGGAAGGATACCCTGCCAATAAATGGTGCTGGGAAAACTGGATTGACAGGTGCAAAACAATGAAACTGGACCCATGTCTCTCACTATATACAAAAATCAACTCCAGATGGATCAAACGCTTATATTTAAGACCAGAAACTATAAAAATACTCGAAGAAAACTTAGAGAAAACTCTTTAGGACATCATTCTATGTAGAAAATTTATGACTAAAACCTTAAAAGCATAGGCAACAAAATCAGAGTAGACAATAGGACTTAAATAAACTAAAAAGCTTTTCCGCAGCAAAAGTAATAACAGAACTTATAGATAACCTGCCAGAGTGGGAGAAAGTATTTGCAAACTATGCATTCTATAAAGGACTAATATCCCTAAAGGATACCACCCAGGCAGACTCAGTCAAGAAAGCGTAAGACTCTGAGTGTAAAAATTTAGGAACTCAAACAACTCAACAACAACAAACAAATAATCCCACTAAAAAGTGGGTAAAGAACATGAATAGATATTTTTCAAAAGAAAACATGCAAAAGTTTTAAAAGAATGTAAAAAAATGTTCAACATCACTAATCATCAGAGAAATACAAATTAAAACACAATAAAATATCATTTTATACCAGTCAGATTAAAAAGACAAAAATTAATAGATGTTGGTAGGATATGGTGAAAAGGGAATGCCTACACACTATTGGTAGGAATTTAAATTATTACAACCTCTATTGTAAACAATATGAATATTTCTCAAAGAACTAATAATAAAACTAATATTCAATGAAGAAAAACCCCTACTGGTTATCTACCCCAAGGAAAAGAAACACTTATATCATAAAAATACCTCTACTGTTATGTTTATCACATCACATTCACAATAGAAAAGTTACGGGATCAACTTAAGTGTCCAACAGTGGATGATTGGATAGAGAACATGTGGTATACATGCAAAATGGAATACTAGTCAGCCATGAAAAAGAACAAAATCATGTCTTTTGCAGCAAATGAATAGAACTGGAGGCCATTTTCTTAAGTGAAATAACTCAAACAGAGAGACAGATATTGCATATTCTCAGCTATAAGTGGGAGCTAAATAATGTATAAATATGGACATAGAGTATGGAACAATAGACGTGGGACCTCAGAAGGGTGATGGGATGAGAGGTGGGCAGATGATGGGAAATCATTAATGAATACAAACTGTTATCTGGGTGATGGATACCCTAAAACCTCTGACTTCCAAACCATACCATATGTCAATGTAACAAAATTGCAACATACATTACTTATACAAAAAATAAATAAATAAATAACTTTAAAAAAAAGGAATGCTACAAAATCTTATTAAAAGAAAATAACCGAACAGAGAATATATTCTTGTATGTGAAGCATTGGTCTCATAATGTGGTCAATCCTTATTAAATTTAAATTGACTTTAGTCAGAATTCCAGTGTGTTTTCTTAGAATTAAGTAAAATTATTTTCAATTTTATATTTAAAATGTTTAAGATTGAAATAAAAAGCAATAAAATATCCCTTATAAAACAGTATTAAAGTATATCATTAATATTTAAACTATAAAGATACCCAAACTCTTATAATTCAAAATAGCATAGATTTGCACAAGAATAAGACAAGTAAAATAGATTTGAGAAATAAATACAAGTTTATATGGAAACTTACTATATTTCAAAAAGGGCATTTCCATTGAATGGTGGAAAATAGGATGTTGATGTTAATCTGAAAAAACAATTAAGAAAAAAACTAAGTTTCATATGAATTAAAGATCCAGATGTAAAAAGCAAAATAATATTAAAAGAAAACTTAGGAAATTATTCATATAATTTGGGATGGTAGAGAATCTCTTAAGACAGAAAACCCAGAAGTTATAAGGGGAAAGAAACATATTTCTATTGTAATTACATGAGAAGAGATGTCATGACTAGGTGAAAATATTTGCAACTCATCAGATAGGTTAGTGCAATAGATATCTGTCATCTTTGGTACACACTTTTGAATACTCACCCTACATTTCGATAGCCCACCACATTCACAATCCCACCTTCACATGGTAGAACTTTAAAAACTCACTGGCCCATCCTCCCTTGCAGAGGGGGCACAGCCTGTTTCCTGTGTTCAGCCAATTACATGCAGTTGCATGATTCAGAACTCAATTACCTGAGGAACGGCCTCTGTGAGGTGACTCCATTTCACAGGATCGTGCCCCAGCAGAGCCACAGCTGTGGTACTGAATGTCTTCCCAACGTGTTTCTCCAGACCTTCCTTCTGCTAATTCTGACAGCCACCCAACATCCTTCAGCCAGCTTCTGACAACCTCAAAAAACACCTTAACTAATACTAAGGGCAAATATTCCTGATACAAAAGAGCTCCTACAAATTGATTTTCAAGAAAAAAAAAAAAAAGATCAATCAAATAAAAATATCCGAAGGATACAAATAGGTAAACTGTAAAAATAAGTAAACACTAAGCATATGAAAAAGCATTCCCTCACTAATAGCTGAGGAAATTCAAACAATGCAATAGACAGCTCTTTTATTCACTGTAGTGTCAAGAATTATATAGAGCAGTAACATCCTGCATTGAAGAAGGAACCAGAAAGGAACAGCTTCATACATAGCATGTCAATATTTCTGTAATCTTAAAACAACATAACAATAGCTAGAATGCTAAAAAGTATATTTATACTTGCGCCCAGCAATCTTTACTTGCAGAATTTATTCTTCATAAACAAAAGCTATAGTAAATAGAACATATGTAGCAGAATATTCATTGTAAGACTTTTTGTAATGTCAAAAAGCAATCAATTTGTCTACGCATAGAGAAATAGTTGAATGAGAAGATGGTGGCCGAGTAACAGCTTCCTTGCAACTGGGCTCAGTGAGACTGGGGAGAGAAGACTTCAGGCATCTCTGGCTGGCAAGATCTGCCCAGAAACATCCCTTTGGGGACACAGGGAGACAGCGTGAGACTTCTGGACCCCCTGAGGAAGGCAAAAACAGTGGAGATCTGGCATGTGTTGCGTGTGTTCGTTCGGGCTAATCCTGCCGGCAGCTGTGACTACAGTACCAGTGAGATTGCAAACTGGAAAGGCCTTACCTGTGAGCTGTTTGGGTTCCTTTTGGACTTGGCAATCGGTTGAACTGCCTTGAGAGAACTGGGGCAAGAGTGCGGAGGTATTTGAGTGTTGTCTGGGGCTCCAGACTG
>CAUYON010076293.1:0-28947 GCA_963573935.1 Arctocebus calabarensis
ATTATTCTTAGTAAAGCATCTCAAGAATGGAGAAGCATGAATCCCATGTACTCAAGTTTGATATGAGGACAATTAATGACAATTATTGACACGGTGGAGGTGAGGGAAGGGGAGAGCAGAGAGAGAAAGAATGAGGGAGGGGTGGGGAAAGGAAGAGCAGAGAGAGGGAAGGAGTAAGGAGGGTGGGGTCTTGGGGTCTTGGTGTGTGCCACAAATTTTGGGGGTAAAACACGATTGTAAGAGGGTCTTTTCCTAACAAATGCAACCAGTGTAACATGGTTTCTTGTACCCTCAATGAATCCCCAACAATAAAAAAAAAAAAGAAGAAGAAATGATTCTAAAGGAGGGATGGTCACAGAGGCAGGTATTTCCCGCACCCCATTGTGTTGGCAATACTTCTCTCCAGGCTTTTTTCACTTTAGAAGACAGGCACCTTACTTCAATCATCTTCGTTTTCCTAACGAAGGCATTTTCGAATTTCCTAACAAACATTTCCTAATTCAGTGCCCTGCCTTCTAATACGCGGCACTCAGTGACTGTTCCAATAGAAATATACGGACACAGGGCAGTGCCTGTGGCTCAGAGGAGTAGGGAGGGGGCCCCATATGCCAGAGGTAGCGGGTTCAAACCCATCCCTGGCCAAAAACTGCAAAAAAAAAAAAAAAGAAAAAAGAAAAAAAAAGAAATATAAGGACACAGGTGTTTATTGTATTATTTATAATTCATTGAAAAATGAAATTAAACATCACATGTAAACATCGAGGAACAGGTAAGTAAATAATGTTATCTCCACGGTCTAGCCAGTTATTAGTCAATAAAATTGTGCTTAGAGGGATTTAAAAATTCACAGTGAAAGATTTTTCATATTATGGTAAATTTTAAAAAGGAAGCTATTTCACATCTGATCTAATCAATGCAAAAGAGGCACAGAAAGTATTGGGAGAAAACACTAAAAAATGTTGATGGTCGGCCTGCAATTTCCTGCAGCTTCATTTTTTTTTTCTATAATGAGGATACATTACGTCTTCAGTCAAGAAGATAACTATAACCAAATTTTGTGATATAATCAGTCCACTTCCTTGTTTTTAAGTCCTTTAGAATTCCCTGTGGCATATAGGATGAAAAGTAAATTGCTTTTTTTTAGCCATTTAGACCAGCTCAATAACTACTCTTTAGCTTCATTTTTTTCAATATTATTTTTTCCACATTCCGTTTGCCAGCCACATTAAATTTCTGAATGCAGCTTTTTGTTTCAAAATTTTTTAGCTAGGCACGGTGGTATGTTCCTGTCATCTCAGATACTCAGGAGGCTGAAGTGGGAGAATTGCTTGAGCCCAGGAGTTCAAGGCTGCAGGGACTGACGGTCACGCCATTGCACTCCAGCTTGACAACAGAGCAAGACTCTGTGTCTTAAAAAAAATAGTTAAAGAAATGGGTGGCGCCTGTGGCTCAAAGGAGTAGGGCACTGGCTCCATATACTGGAGGTGGTGGCGTAATTAAATGTAAAAAGTTTGGAAAATTTTGAAAAGCATAAGGAAGAAGACAAAAGTGGCTATGAGAGAGACACTAGAAAATTTGTCAATTTTCTTTCTTTTTATATACAGTAAAATTAACTTGCTTGCATGTTTGTATTAGATATATTTCATATAGAATATAATTGGGCAACTGGACACCTTTGGCTAAGTGGTTAGGTCACTGGCCACATGCACCGGGGCTGGTGGGTTAGAACCCATCCTGGGCCTGCTAAAGAAAACAAACAAACAAAAAAATAGCTGGGTATTCTGGCAGGCACCTGTAGTCCCAGCTACTAGGGAGGCTGAAGCAAGAAAATCACTTGAGCCCAAGAATTTGAGGTTGCTGCGAGCTACGATGCCATCAAACTCTACAGAGGGCGACAAAGTGAGACTCTCTCAATTAAAAAAAAAGGAATGTAATTGGGCACATATGGTATATACAATTCTATATATTTCTTCTTTCGCTCGTAAGGATGTTTTCTGATGGCATGACAATTTGCTGAAAATATTCTTTTGCTTATAATACTACGTTATACTTTCTCTCCTTATACAATCTCATTGGCTTCATTGGATTTAAATATAAATTTCTAGATTTTTCTTCTTTGTTCAATACTTTAATATCAACTACTACTAGGAGATCTGCACTCATCGATATTCAGTGTAATATGCCTTACACTGTGCGGCTTCCCTTCAAATCTTCCCAGTTTAAGTCAGTTTAATAATGTCCGCTGACTGCATTATTCTTGCTAGATACTTGGAAGTTATACCTGACATCTTTGTTTCCTGTAGTGGGTTAAATTGTGTCACTCCACTGCAACCAAAAGGCATCTGTAAGATACATGTAAGTCCCAGGCTCCAGTACCTGTCAATGTGACTTGGCAGCAGGGTTGTTATTCATGGAACCAAGTTAAGATGAGGTCATCACGGATTAAGGTGGGCCTTAAAGCCATTGGCGGGTGTCTTTATAAGGCAAGAAAGAGAGTTGGTTGGATACAGAGATGTAAAGGAAACCAAGGGCGAGAGGGCCGTATGAACGTGGAGGTGAGATTGAAGTGATGCGTCTAATTTGCCAAAGATTGCTGGGAGCCAGCAAGGTCCTGGGGAAGTCAGGAAGACTCTTCCCCTAGATCCCTTGGAGGGAGCACAGCCACGCCAGCACCGTGATTTTGGACTTCTAGCCTCCAAAACTGAGAAAATCAATTTCTGCTGTTGTAAGCCAGCAGGTTCGTGGTGATTTCACAGCTGCCCTATGCAGCTCATATCTTCTCCTCCAGGTATGGTGTGTGGATCTCTGGCGTGCCTACTGCCTGCTGAGATCTCTCTTCCTCCATGCTGTCTCCCAGTTTGAACCGGCATCTTGTAGGTTTCTTTTGAAGCGCTCCCCAAAGTCCCCATAATGGTCCCCTGCTCTTGTGCCATTGTTTTCTTCTTTTTGAGACAGGGTCTTACTATGTTGCCCTCAGTAGAGTGCTGTGACGTCACAGCTCACAGCAACCTCAAACTCTTGGGCTTAGGCGATTCTCTTTCCTCAGCCTCCCAAGTAGCTGGGGCTATAGCCGCCTGCCACAATGCCCAGCTATTTTTTTGTTGCAGTTGTCATTATTGTTTTAGCTGGCCCCGGGCTGGGTTCAAACCCGCCAACTTCAGTGTATGTGACTGGCTCCATAACCACTGGGCTACAGGCGCCGAACCTCTTGGACCATTCTTTATGACAGCCCCAGAGAGCTAACACTGCACCCCTGCACACTGTAACAATGTCTCTCCTAGGCCAGGCCTTTTCAGTGGCTTCCAGTTTTACCCGGGAGGATAACAAGAATTCCACACAACCCCCAGTGAGCCTCCTCTGGCTCGCTGGCCAGGCCATTCCATTGCCTGCTGTTACCCACAGCTGGTACCGGGGTCTTCTTTCAATTCTTCCAATGCCTTAATTCCTTGCCCTCCTTAGAGCTGTCCCTTGCCCTCCTTAGGGCTGTCACATGTACTTCCTTCCACCTTTCCTGGGTGGCTCCTAACTCCTGCTCTTCCTTCAGTTCCTGGAGAGGCCTCTCCGGCCACCTCATAGAAGGAGATGTCCCCACTGTAGTCTCTCCTGGCACTCAGTCCCCACCTCCAGATCCTTATTCCAGTTAGCAGTATATCTTTATTTCAAATTTCAGATTAATAAGAGGGCACATACAGTTAGGTTACATTGTTTGCATTTGTAAGGTCAAGTCCAAGTGTAGTTGTGTCCTTCTCCCAGGAGGTGTACAATGCACCTGCACGTGGTTCCCATTGGTAGAAGAAACCTGTTCGCCACCACCACCTCCCGCCAAATTTAATTGTGCTTTCTCTCACATGAGCACACAGTTGTTAATCTACAAATTTCAAATTAGTATTGATGACATGTGATTCTTGTTTGTCCATTTCTGTGATCCTGTAGAGTATTCTCAAAATCCATCCAGGTTGGTACGAAAGATACAAAATCTCCATCTTTGTTTACGGCTGACTGGGATTCCATGGTCTACATATACCACAGTGTGTTAATCCAGTCCTGTGTTGGAGGGCACTTGGGTTGTTTCCACATTTTTGTATTATAAACTGGGCTTCTATTAAACATTCGAGGGCAAATGCCCTCATAGGAAAATGACTTTTTCCTTTGGGGTAGATACTTAGTAATGGGATTGCAGGATCAAATGGGAGATCTACTTGTACTTCTTTGAGTTCTCCGTATTTCTTTCCATAAAGGCTGTACTAGTTTGCAGTCCTACCAACAGTGCGTTGAGTTTTTCCTTCTCTCTGCACCCATGACAGCAGCAGTTGCTTTGGGACGTTGTGGGCTGGGCCATTCTCACTGGGATTGGGTGGTGTCTCAAAGGACCAATCAGCACTGTGTTTTTACTTGTGTGCCAATTTGATTCTTGCCTGTCTTTCTGCTGCTTTAGTTTTTCAGATTTTTATTTCCATTGATAGGCACCCTTCTGACACAGTTTTGTAACTAAATATTACATTAACTATGCTCCATCGGGCTGTACCTCAAGTTTATTTGCTAAGAGGACACACAACAGGCAATGCTGAACTCACCCACAGGTCTCAAGGCTCTGAGGGAGGCTGACATTCTCATGCACTTGATTGTTCACAAAAGTAAAGCAGGTCAAGCTTGACCTTTTAAGGGAAGGTCATTGGCTTAGAGTAAGGGTTCTGGAGTCCACTGCACTTGGATCCACATGCTGCTATTCTTAAGCATGTCATCAAGGGCAAATTGTACTCACCATTGGTAAATCATTGGTGCCTGGAGGTAATCCCAGTCACCTCCTAGAATAGTAAGAATTAAAGAAAAGTAATGCTTACAGTCAGGGCTCTGGAGAGCATAGCTGCTTTTATTATCCTTATCTTTGTCATCAACACCCTTACTACTAGGACAGTGTTTTCCCATCTGAAGATTCAAAAAGGGCCTGAGGGCAATTTCTTGTAGTACATCTGCGCATGCAGAGACTGTCCAGGCTGTGTCTGATGATGCCACACCTTTAGAAACTGTGCGTGGTCCAGTCTCCTGTGCCAGGAACAGAGACGGTTGCTGCAACCCTGTTGTTGGCCTGGGCTCCTGGCCTCACCCTAATGTCATGCTGCAGCCAGTCTCAGTGGGTGGCAGGCGTTCGCTCCCACACCTGGCAAGAAGAAGTGGGCTTGTGGGAAGAGGAGGCCAATGTGGGGTGGGGGTGAAGCACAGATGAGGAGGAGGAATTCAGTCCAGCTTTTGACTCTGTAAAATTTCCTCCAGGAGGAGGAGTCTTTCAAAGGATGGTTTCCAGAGTGATGCATTGGGCTAATTGCCTGGAGTAATAAAGGAGAGGACAGGCGAGGAATAAAAGCCAGGTCTCTGCAGGAGTCTGTGCGTCACATCCTTCCCTTCCACATTTCATGTTCATATTTACAGCTCCCATCCAAAGACCCATAAAACAACAGTCCCCCACCAGTAATGATTTCCTGCGGGTCCCCTGGAAAGCATTAGAAAAGATGTTTCCTTTTAATAGGCTATTCAGGGAAGGCAAAATCAATAATTTCTAGGCAGATGCTTTACAGATACAAATCTACATTGTCCAAATACTCTTGGTGACCACCCTGTTTCCTCTAAGGAATGGCCTCGTGGTAATGTTGCCTTTGGTCAAGACAGACAATGTCTGCCTTTTGAATATGGATACAGTGGAAGAAGTGCTCGTGGTAATAGATACTATATCTTGTATGGGGCTTTTATAGGATCTCGGTTGCATCTAGCTGCCTTTGTCTGTTGCAAGTAAATTCAATCACGTGTTTTACAAATGGAATGTCTAATAGAATTACTCTTTTTCAGACCCTGACAAATTAAACTAGTACCTAACATGGCCAGCTCTAGACCCAAAAGAGGCTTGTCTACTGGGTCTGCCATAATGATACAGTATATCTTAAGAATCAGAGGATTGAGCTATAATCAGAAGATGAGTTTTGCAAGAGGGCTGCTCTTCAATCAGACCATGAATTTCTTTGAATAATTAAATTCATTAGTGGCCAGCCATTGTTCCCTAACCTGCAGGCATGGTTTCTTCTTTTCTCCCTCTTTGAATACATTGTTTTAATAACTCTCCATCTGTTCTTTCTCCTACGAAACGGGCTGAGCGTCAGAGAATGTAAACCAGAGGTGAACATAAAGCAAAGGTGTCCCCCATTATTTAATCCCCACCCTCCATTTCTCCTACTACCCCACAGCACAGTCCCCACTATGTTGTGCACTGTCATCTTACTCTCCCCCTGACTTGGAGAAGCTCTTGTACATTCACGGGTGGAAACGCAGGCTAGGGAGTGGGTATTCCATTGAGGCAATTGGGGGAAAAAGAGCTTCTTTTTCTAGAATAGTAAGAATTAAATGAGAGTAAATGCTTACAGTAAATGCATAATAGTAAGAATTAAATGAGAGTAAGAATAAAATGCATAATAATAAGATTGCATAATAATAATAATGCATATTAATGAATAGCAATAATAATGCATAATAGTAAGAATTAAATGAGAGTAAACGCTTACAGTATTTCAATGCTTTCAATGATTTTGGGGAACAAAGGGGGCCAGCATTTATTCTTTTATTGATTGTGTGTGGGTGACATTGGACAAGTCCCCATGTCAGTTCCCATGAAGACTGAAGCACAGATTGGAGTGATGGATCTACAAGTCAAAGGTTGCTGGGAATTATCAATAGCTTAGAAGAGGCGAGGAAGGATCTTCCCCCAGAGCCTTTGGAGGAAGCACAGCTCCCCCTCCCCCCTCACCTTGACTTTGGACTTGTAGTCTCTAGCACTGTGAGAGATAACTATGAGTAGATAACTGTCTGTGTAACAAATTACGCCCACATTTAGCAATTTAAAACAGCAATCATTTATTATCTCACATCGTTTCTGAGGGCTAAGCTTCCAGAAAACAGCTGGGCTGGATGGTTCTGGCTCATCATCTCCCTTTGCCTTTCCCACTGGCCTCCTAAGAATTTCCATCACCAGCCCTTATTTTTAATAAAGGCAAATAAAACTATTTTGGGAAGAAGTAGTTAAAAGAGGAAGAGGTAATATAACATACCTTGGTCAGCTACCAGCACCCCCAGCAGGCTGAACACATTTTGGTTCCTTCACATATTTGGGAGGCAGCGGGGTAAATGTGATGTGCCGTGGGTTTAGGGTGGCCTAGTTTTGCCCTAAAATCTGTCTCCTCCTCCACTTACATTGTGAACCTGACCCAGTTCCTTGACACCTCTGAAGAGTTCCTTATCCATCATATAATGAAAATAATATGTACCTTGTTGGGTTCTTGGCCGAGTTTGTGGGGACAGGCTAGCAAAATTATAAAGGAAAAAAAATGGTAAAGCATTTGTGAAGGGTTCAGATGGCAAGAGCCTGGCTCCTTATCTTAGAATCTGGGAACAGCCACAAGAATAAAATGCTTAACCAGTTTTGAACAAATTAGAAGATTAGAAAGCAGCCATTTGGGCTGGATGGAATAGATCAGCAGTATAGATTAAAAGGTAACATCTCCTTCCCTTTCCATGTTCCCTTTATTTTTATTTATGTATTTACTTGTTTGTTTTTATTAAATCATACATTGATGCATTTATGGGTTTCAGTGTACTGACTTGATATACAAGGTGAAATGCTTACATTGAACTGATTAACACATCCATCACAATTCTATTCTTTTGTTAATAGTTTTGAAATGTACCACTGCGTCATACAAGTTCCATTTAAAAGTTAATTCTAACCTCACCCTTTGTCCACTACCCTACACATTATTCTCCTTAGGTCTTACAGAAGACCACCCACACATCACATGTGGGGATATAGTTTCCTTGACTCCTCAATAATCATGATAAATCAGCTAATGCTATATTGTAAATGATGGTTGAAACACAATAAAAGTTCTAGTGAGATTTCAGGCGAGGCAGCATTCTCCCAGTACATCTTTGTGGCTTCTCCCAGTCTCATCCATTGTTGCCCTGGCAATATCTGAGTGCAAGAATCTTTATTTGTCGTGCTGACCTCTGCCATATTAGCCAGGTTCCAAGGAAGTCAATAGGGACAAACAGCCACAAGAACTGAATGAGGTAATTCTCTCCCTTTTTAATTTTTTCTTGAGACAGAGTCTCATTCTGTCATGCAGGCTAGAGTTCAGTGGTGTCATCATATCTCACTGCAACCTCACACTCTTGGGCTCAGGTGATTTTCCTACTCTAGCCTCCTGGATAGCTGGGACTATAGGCATGTGCCACCATACCCAGCTAATTATTCTATTTTTTTGTAGAAATTAAGCCTCTTGCTTTCTTTGGCTGGTCTTGAATCCCTGAGCTCAAGTGATCCTCCCACCTTGGCCTCCCAGAGTGCTTGGATTATAGGCATGAGCAACTAAGACCAGCCTAAAAGAGGGACCATTCTTGACAGGCTGTTCTTATTGGAACTTCTCTGCAGCAGGTGCTTGACGTAGGTAGTTGTCTATTTTAAATTGCACATGAACTTTATGAACTCCCTGTATGTACCTTTCTTGTCTCCTCCCCCCTTGATAGTGGGGTCTGGAAGAAATTTACCTGGAAAATCAATGAAGGATGCTAGCAAAGAAGACGCTATTGATGATGGTGCAAAGCCCATGGTTTGGGAGATTTTGTTCAGTTTAACCTCATCAAACCTTTACAAGTCAGAGCTGGTAGGCAATTTTATCTAGTCCATTTTACAGAAGTTAGATGAGGACTCAAAACTGACCTCCTCTGGCCTGTTAGTGTCTTCTTCAATTGCACCAAGGACACAGAATGTGAGGAAAGAGGTAGAAGGTGATGGAATCTGCAGCTGCCAGGGGGAGCATTTTAACTCACTGAGTGAAGGATTGCTGGTTTTAGAAATATGAAAAATAGCTTTATACAGCTTAGTATCACTAATACTTTTTTTCTGAGAGTACAATTGTCTGGTCCAGGTGGTAGTTCTTATGGCAAGGTACTATATAATCTCTTTGGAAGAATTCAAGTTAGTCTTGATGGGAGAAGATAGCAGAGCTCTCTTGGTGGGAGAAGCATGTATGTTGGGCCATGAGGACATGGGATTCATGTCCACCTGTAACACAAAGCATTTTTGTTGGGTAAAAGATATATACAGGAATTCTGCAGTGATTCGATTTTGGAAGGTCAAGTGTCTATGATGCCTCCACAAGGAGATGTTTAAGAAACTTCTGAGTAAAGATGCACATTTCTTGTGATACAAAAGGGAAGACATGATGGTTTCCCAAGCACAATTACCATGAAAGGTAAAATATATATAGAAGGAACACCAGCCAAGTAATTAAGGAGCTACAAGATTGCAGCAGGAGTTCAACTGCATGACATGGTGAGAAATTCAGTTTTGGGTCTCTTTTTACAGATGAAGCACTCAGCAAAGCATGAGCTTAATTTGTCTGTGGCTTCAAGACAGTTTGTCTTAATGAAATGGAGACAGACAAACATTAGCCATAGAATAGATTAAGTGAATGTAGTGAAGTTTCCGAATGCTTCTAAATGTGTGGGCAGCCAGACAGGAATATACTGTATACAGGAATATACTGTAACCCTAAAATAGTTATCTAGTCTGCCCACAGTTGACACGAAATCCTTGCTATAATTGTCAGGAGTCACCTTGCTCTAAAACACACTTTTTTTTTTTTAACTCATAACTTTAGAAAGATGACAGAAGACTTTATACAGTTAAACAACAGGCAGGTCACAGATTGAGAGAAGCCGTTCACAGTGTTTTCAATCAACAAGGCATTACTGTCTAGAATATAAAAGAACTTTCAACAAATCAGTTAAGAAAAAAAAGACAGAAATCCCTAGAAGAATGAGCAGTTCAAGAAGACCAGGCAATTCAAAGAAGAACAATTATTATTGGCTAACAAGCCTGGACAGAGCTATCTCATTAATAATCAGTTTACTGCAAGTTGATATGATGAGAAACTACTCCACAGGTATAAATTAGGCAGAAATGACCGTATCACAAGGTGCAAAGAGTTTGTCAGGATGAACGCCTTCTCGTGGGAATGTAAATGGATACAAGCATTTCAAAGGGGCTTGTGCAGAACTCCCACTGAAATTAAGTTACTATATGCCCTAAGATTCAAAATTCCACTCCCAGGTACTCAAGAAAAACTCATGGGTTCATGAGGAAATCCACATAAGAATGTTTGTAGGGGTGGGCCAAGCTCACTGGATGAATGAAAAGAGAAGAATGCACACAAGGGAATACTCTGCCCATTTAGAGGTGGTAAGATAATGGTATCTATAGCTACACGGAGAGATCTTAAATGCGGAGAGCATAATAGAAAACAAAAACAAGACAAACAAGGGATTAGTAAAAAGCAGAAGAAACAGCCTGATGTTGTTTATGTAACCTGAACACACCTGTATACAAGAAACTATACTTTTACAATGACGCATGTTTAAGATGGATCACATTCATTGGGGAGGGAGGGAAGGCCAAGAAAGCAGAAATAGGGATAAAACAGAAAAATAAAACACAACCAGACAAGGGCCTAGTATGGACCAGAAATCCACCATTTCTGGATCCAATGATAAGAACAGGTTTAGTTTTTTGAAAGACAATCTCCAAGTAAGTCAAGGGTTCTCCCCAGAGGTCCTGCATCCTCAGTAAAATGTGGCAGAAGTTGTTCATTGAGAATGAATGAAATTACCATATCCCATTTATCCTGTTGTCACCTTTAGCACAAGTAAATATTCAGCAAACTGTACAAGGAGGTGTAGAACAAACAGAATACTTTTGAGTAATTAGTGAATGGGGTTCATTAGGTCTGACCCAAGGCCTTGTTGAACCATCTTTCTCTTCATTTGTCATCTGCGTTCTGTTGATTCTTCTTCTGTGTTCCCACCATCCTTGTGCTTTTTTTCTGAGCTTGATGGTTGTAGACAATCCTGAATGTCTGTTCTGAGGTTGTTCAGAGTTGAATCTTTATAAGGTATTTATATCCACTCCATTTTGAAAGAGGTTTACGTCTTCCAATACGCTCTATGGAGGGGGACACTGGTGACTTTCACATGGTAGGAAAGGGATCCCTGCTTTGCTCAGCACTTGGGGCTTCCCAGTTAACAGGGAACCCCTAAAACCATGGGACACTGCCTTCTGGATGGCATCTGAATGAACAGCTTCTCATCCGTGTTGACTTTCTTAGACTCTTATTTTATTCTTTGTCTTGATTCTAAATTACTGTTTCTGGCTGCAGCATTTAGAGGTTTTACCGTTTAACACATCTTGCTCATTACACCTTGAGTTGTCCCTGCATATTTTACCTCTTGTAAATTGTAAAACATTCCTGTCATCTGGGTGCTCAGCTACCTGCAGAGAATGGAATCAGTGAGAACAAGTCCCAGGCTTCTTCGGATTGATCTTTATTATAGGTCACCTAATCAGCCTTTGAGCATGGATTTCAGGCGGGATAGGTAGGGAGTTTACTGGGAAGAGCGCTAATTATGCGATTTTAAGCTAATTATGGAATCTTCCAGAGCTCAGCTTACTTATTAATAAAATAGGAAAATACACAGCATATGGGGGAACTGGGTGAGGATCAGAGGTGACATGAGCCCCACCTGCTAGACAGCAGGGCCTCCATAAATAATAGCTGGTGCCATTATGGACACAAACCTTATTTAGATTTCATAATATGACTAAATTGGATCCATCTGCAGAGCGATGCATTTCTTGACAAAATACAGCAACGACAATACCAGAGTCATTTTTTTCTCACCCACTCTGCTAATGTGTCTCTTTCCATGATTGTCTTTCTCGGCGTCTAGGGGAAGGTCTATTATGACCGTGGGAGGTGGTGATTTGTTCCTGCCTCACAAAACAGCAGCCCAGTTTTACCCCTCGGATTGTCAAGCATCAAATTTTAATAACTTTACTTCCCCAGAGAGCTTAGTGAGGAAGGCCATCCCTTGCTACTAATAGCTATTGTTTCTCCAAGTCCATGCTTCTTGCCGGCTTGGATAAGAATCTTGGAATGTCAAGAATCTTGGAATGCCGGCTGGCTTGAACTTGCTCTTTGCACTGACTTGAGAGACTCCCCCGTGGAGTTAACCCCTCATCTGGAAAGGATGGCAGCAATGATGTCAGAAACATAACATAAAGACTAAGTGACAACAGCTGCCATTCTCTTAGTGAAGGGAGGATTTCCATTTCATTTATCCAAAGTCCATGCATTTGATAATCTCAGTGAATGCCTTTCTGGTAGACAAAAAATCCACTGAAATGCAAAAAGAGCAATTCTCCCACTTCACTCCTTTTCACATATTCCTTTTTTTTTTGCAGTTTTTGGCCAGGGCTGGGTTTGAACCCATCACCTCCTGGGCATATGGGGCCTGCACCCTACTCCTTTGAGCCACAGATGCCGCCTAAGAAGTATCTTTTTTTTAGCATCAGCTTTAAGTTCGTGGAGAAATGGAGAGGAAGGTATGGAGAAGTTGCATCTACTCATGTCCTGTTCCCCCTCATGCACAGCTGCCCTCTTTAACATCAGCCCCTACTGGAGTGGTGCATTGGGTGAGCCCATATTGACACATCATTATCACCCACAGTCCGTAGCTTCCATTGGGGTTCACTCTTGGTGCTGGGCATTGTATGGGTTTGGACAAATACCTGATGACCCGTATCCACCATCATCCTATCACACACAATAGTTTCACTTCCTTAAACACCCTCTGTGCTCATCTCTCCCTCCCCAACCCTTGGCAAACCACTGATTTTCGTGTTGTCTCTACAGTTCTGCCTTTTCTAGAATGTCACACATTTGGAATCACATGACACACAGACTTTTCAAATTGAAAGCTTTTTCCATGTCTTTTCATGGCTTCATAGCTCATTTCTTTTTAGCACTGAACAATATTCCATTGTCTGGAGGCACCAGATTTTATTTATCCAGTCACCCATTGAAAGACATTGTTTCCAAGTTTTTATAATGTTGAAGAAAGCTATTACAAATATTGTGTGTGGGTTTTTTGTGTGGATATAAATTTTCAGCTCCTTTGGGATAATCCCAAGGGAGGCACAATTTCTGGATCCAAAGATAAGAATAAGTTTAGTTTTTTGAAAGACAACCTCCGAACTATCTTCCAAAGTGTCTGTACCATTTCACATTTTCACAAGCAATAAACGAGTGTTCCTGTTGCTCTATGTCCTTGTCACCATTTGATGGGGTCAGTGTTCTATATTTTGGCCATGTTCACGGATACCTAGTGGTATCCAGTTGTTTTAATTTGTATTTCCCTGGTGAGGTACGATGTGGAGCATCTTTTCATATATGCTGTGGTCTGAGTGTCTGTGCCTCCCCCAAGTTCAAGTGTTGAAGCCTAATCACCAGAGTGATGGGATTAGGAGGTTGGATCTTTTGGAAGGTGGTTA
The DNA here is from genome assembly GCA_963573935.1 of Arctocebus calabarensis. Lineage (NCBI taxonomy): Eukaryota > Metazoa > Chordata > Mammalia > Primates > Lorisidae > Arctocebus > Arctocebus calabarensis. The sequence continues at coordinate 13,430 of CAUYON010076293.1, forward strand.
GTTAGGTCATGAAGCAAAGCCCTCAGGGATGGGATTAGTGCTGTTATAAAACAGGCCCTTCCACTAAAGGATGTCATTTGTCCCTTCCATTAAGTGAATTCACAGAGTACCATTTGTATATCTTTGGGGGGAGGGGTTATTATATTGCTTCTCTATCTCACTCTTCCTTTTTCCTTGTTTAATTTGTAACCTTGGTTATATGCAAGTTATCTAGAACTCCAGATACAAGTTCATGACTCACCTTATTGCTCTTTGGGGACAGGCCCCTCTGTGCCCTGTTGACTTTCTTCTCTAACTGGAATCTCACCAGCTATCCACAGAGTGTGGTTTTATGTAGGGATAGTATGTAGATCTGTACTATTCCTCGTATGGATCCCATATTAATAATATAGAACACCTCTTGAATGGGAAATCAAACTCACAGTTCCAGCCATGCTACTTGTTCACAGGCCCACAATATGATGTCAGTGTCCTGCTTCTTTGTCCAGTTTGCAATCCCTCTACAGTTGGGAACAGGGAATCATGCAGAGGGTGGTGGTGGTCAGGGAACAGCTAATGAGAAGCATGATTGGCAGGGAATTAACCTGTGCCAAGACCATGGAAACAGAAAATCCAGAGGCAAGTAAGTTGCACATCAGCTCTTGAGGAAGTTCACAGGGGATTGTGCATGGGCAGAGTTCTTAATGCTTTTAAGTTCCTTAATAAACCCATCCCCCAGCTTCCTTTGGTTTTATCCAGTTTCTGCAACTTGCTGACCACGGGAAAATATAGGAGCATATGCAAGTCTGTGGCTTTGCCTTCTAAATGTGCCAATTGTAGTCATTAAGTGCTGTTGGAGGTAGACAAACATGCAGTTCAGAAAGAAACTTGCATCTAATTACCAGCTGAATTAACATGGAGAGATTATGGCAGTAAAAATTCATTTCTTCCTTAATTTGCTAATGTGCATTGTTGCTTCCTCTCCTCCAAACTCAGGAACCTGGGCTTCAAGGGTGAGCAAGTGATCCTGGACAGGCGGGGGGGAGGGAAGGTGGGTGTCACTGTCACGTGGGGCTTGTGCCGTTGTGCTCTCAGCATTCAGGGGACCCAGACTGTCCTGTCTCTCCTTCTGTGGCATGTGGGCCTGACACATCTCATTTGTGTGTTTCCCAACGTGATTCTGTGATGTCTCTAAGCCTATAGAGCCATGAACAGAATGTCACTGGGAACATGAATGTGAAAGTCTTCTGGTCAAGTTCTCAGCAGAGAACTTGCCTGGATACGTTCTACTGTTGGGTGGGAAGTGGAATTTGTAAGTGATAAACTTGGATATTGAGCTGAGGAGGTTTCTAAGCAATGTTTTAGGGTATGCATATCTTATTGGTTCCTTTTTCTGGAGAACCCTGATTAATAAGGCAGTAAATGAGATTAAATGGGACAGTGCATGGGCAACCCTTAGCATGCTTCCACACACACTAAGAGCTCAAAGAAGGACAAGGTGAAGGTTAATGAGGTGTCTCCCAAATTTCCAGAAGGGTGTTGGAGAAACTCAATCACAACCTGTACTCTCAGAAAAACAAAACAAAGCAAAAACGCAAAACAAAAAAAATCCCTTTAATGTCTATGAACCATGCTTGTTGGAGACACACAAAACTTTCTTCTTATAGGTCCATGATAGGAAAAAATGATAAAATGATAAATCTGGAATGAGATTAGAAGTTTAGCAGCTCTGAGATATTTTACTTTGATTATTTTGTGTTTCCGAGGGAAAATAAAAACCTTAGACTAAAAAGTCTGTTTAGGTAATTAGGTTTCTGTTTTGTTATAGGGTTTTTTTTTCTGCAAATAATTTTGTTATTTAATGTAGTCCCATACTAAATTAGTCTTTTGTAAATATTTTATACTGAGATATGATATTATACTGAGGTATTATATTGATACAATCTATATATGAAGTAACATTCCCAGGGATGTCTGTTATGAGGAATGTATTCAGTGTTCCCTGAAGTTCTAGTTCAAAGGAGAATTATTTTATTTTATTTTATTTTTTGAGACAGAGCCTCAAGTTGTCACCCTGGATAGAGTGCCGTGGCATCACAGCTCACAGCAACCTCCAATTCCTGGGCTCAAGCCAGTCTCTTGCCTCTGCCTCCCAAGTAGCTGGGACTGCAGGCACCCGCCACAACGCCCGGCCATTTTTGTTGTTGTTGTTGTTGTTGTTGGAGCTGTCATTGTTGTTTGGTGGGTCCGGGCTGGATTCAAACCCACCAGCTTAGGTGTATGTGGCTGGCGCCTTAGCCTGCTGAGCCACAGGTGCCGAGCCTACCTCCCATCTTTTTGATAACAGCTGTTCTAGCAGGGGCACAGGATAGCTCGCTGCAGTTCTGACTTTTGTGTCCCGGATAATGAGTGATGTTCAGCATTTTTCATACACCTGTTGCAACTAATATCCCAGTACAGGGGGAACTCACACCGCCCAACAGCAAAACCCCCGAATAACTCCATTAAAAAGTGGGAAAGGATCTGAATGTACTGTCTTCAAAAGAAGAGACAGGAACAGCCAACAGGTATATGACAAATTCCAAACATTGTACTCTGTTTCAGTTTTTTGTTCCAAGCAGTGGTTTAAAGCTGTGCTCAAACCTTTTCTAGACTCTCCCTTTTGGGGACGGGGCTTGGAGAGCCATGAACTCGCCATCACAGAAACCCTTCTCTGTTCTGCAAAGCAGAGGATTTCACAGAAAAAAACAAAGCCACAATAAGCCCTTCCTGACGGAGCACATGTGAGCACAGTTTGTTTGCTGAGGGGACTCCTCTGCGGCACGCCTGGGAAGACTGAGGCCAGATACCTGCCTGACCCCAGCTGCCCTCCCCGGGCCTGCAGAGCCCAGACAGAGCCAGGGTTTGGGGATGGGGCACAGTGACGAGGCCAGAGAGCTGCAAGTTGCCCTGACCAGCCCGGGGGGGACTGGAGAAGCCTAGACACAGGTGTCCTGACTGGGAGCAAGCAGGGCAGGGGCACCCATGGATTCAGGACCTTCCAGGTGCCCCTGGTACCTCAAGCAGAAGGACTGGAGTGGGCCAAGGGAGCTCTGGTGCCCACTGGCCTGTTCCATAGGGTTTGCAGGTGCCCATTTTAAGTATCATTTCTCACAAAATCCAACCTCAGCCAAATTTGAGAATGGAGAAATGGGGTGCAGTCTGAGGGTCACTGACCTTTACACTTTGCCAGGGGGTGTGAAAGAGCCGAGTGTGTCACTGAGTCGCTTTCCTTGCTACATCATTAGGGTCAGGCGCTGCTTCCTCCAGAGGGAGCCTTCTCTTTCTCAGCCTTTTCTTGAAGACCTCAGGGGCTCCAGCTCTCTGCTGGCACCAAGCCCCCAGACTCACCTCCCACTGGGCAAGCCTGGAGGGTCTTTCCTGGGGGACCCACTAAAGCCCGGCTGGGATGAACTCAGCCTCGGGGTGCGGCCCAGCACCCAAGCCGGCCCCCGCAGCTTTGTGCAGTGGAACACTTCAAAACCAGCCCGCAGTGTGTGAACTCTCAGGGCGCAGGGTGAACCCCGCTCCCGACTGGCTGAGCGCAATTCCCAAACGGCCCAGCGCCGCAGAGCCCGGCTCCCGTCGCACCCCGGCCGGCCACGCGGTGGCGCTGTGCGCAGTGTTTCTAGCGTGGAAACTGTTCCTCCGGTTCCGGGATGACTTGGTGGGGGACCCCAGCACGGCTGGACCCCGCGCGGGGGGGCAAGGTGACTTCGCGGGGACCCCAGCACGGGGGCCAGGGAAGAGAGAGTGCCTGTGAGAGTAACGCTCTGCTTCACTCTTAAACTTCATTCCCAGCATCACGTAAAACTGGCAGAAAAACAGCGCCTGCCGAGCACCTGTTGCGGGAGGACGCTCTGCCGCATCTCAGGGAAGAGGGAAGCGCGAGTGACGGGGACAGCGCGACCCCGCGCCGAGTTCTACTTCCTCTGACTCACGTCCAGCCTCTCAGCCTCGGCTCTGGGGCTAGTGACCCGGCTCCTCGAGATTCAGGGCTGGCTCTGAGCGGGGACAGGCCGGACGGAGGGGCTCCCGGGAGGCAGGGGTTTCCCCGAACCAGGACAGTCCCAAGGCGGCGGGTCCCCCCGGTCTGCAGAGCATCTGGGCCTAGGAATCACCCTGGGGACTGGCGGAGAGGCCCCGGGACCTTCCCGGCTCTTCCCCGGCACCTGCCTCTGCTCTGCGCGGCACCGTGCGTCCCAGGGACCTCAGCATGGAGCCCTCCCGACGCCCCCGCTGCTCTGGAGGAGAGCGCCGCACCAAGCCACGCACGGCTTAGGTACGCTGCCCGACTCGGGAGGCCACCTGTGGCTCCACGTCGTCGCTCCAAATACTAGCACAAATGGAATCACGTGCAGAACAAGCCGGTGGGGCTCAAAGGCCTGGGGTCAGGGGGGCTGTCGCCTTGCATACGGAATGCCAGCAGTTCTAAATGTACAGAGAAGCTTTGTGGCTCCCGGAATCTCTGAGTAATTCTAGCCAAAGTGCAGGATTGGTGGCAGACTGGACACTGGCTAATTGTGTCTGTGAGCTAAGTGCACTGTTTTTGGAGCTTTCACGGTGGGAACAGGACGAACAGGTGAAAACCCCCTCCCCAGCCCCAAGCTCCACGCCCTCCTGCCCACAGCCAGCCTGTCCTTGACCAGCTTTTGCCCACACCCTGGCAGGGCCCACAGCCCTGTCCATTCTACTTGGGGCAGGGCTACCCCAGCAGCACCCAAGCAGACGTGGACACCCAGGGAAGACTGCCAGACACATGATCATCTTCCTGCATTAAGAATACAGATGGTAATTTATAAGACTCTATTTCAATAGCCCCAAATGTTTACATAATCTAATCCATTATTTCTTCTAATTTATTTAGGAAATTTTGCAAAGTACTCACAAAGGTTTATAGAGAAAGATGTTCATTGCAGGATTCATTACAATAAGGAAAACTTGCACACGCTCTAAGTGCCCATCTGTAGCATTGGAATAAAATTTGTGCAATAAAGTATTGTGCACCTGTATTTAGTCCCTACTAAATTTCAGACATCTTAAATGCTTCATGAACAATGTTATGTAGAATTTGTTTTGTTTTGATTAGATGGTCATGATTAAATGGGCGCAAGTAATCAAGAAAGTGCCTATAAGATCTAAACTTCTTTGCTGTTATATTAATTATCACTAAAGGGCAATATTTTTTTTCCTCCCCTCTTTTGGGAAAATTCTGACCTTAATCAGCCCATCAGTGCTAATTACAAAGTTATAGCTTGCTCTCAGCTACTGTTGGAGTCTGGGAAGCCGGCCTGGTGCTCTGTCTCAGCACAGCCCTCCCCTGCACTGATCCCTGGTGACCTTGACACCTGTGGGTCAGCACAACAAAGACGCCAGGTCACTGACTCCCCACCCCAGGGTGAGCTAGACAGCTAGGGGGGACCCAATGGTGAGGGCTGGGCCCCTCACCGTCGCCCTGGACCTTGTGCTTTTCTATCTGTGCAGCCATGCCCCAGGGTCAGGGGGCTCCTACATACCCACGTCATGGTCCTACCCTGTGCTCTGCTATGACACCGAGATCTGGGCTTCATATTTACACAGGAAGTCCCCTCCCAGGCCCCCCACCTTGAGGGGTTCCATGTGGCCCACTGCAGATATCAAGAGACTGATGTGAAGAGAAACCATTCTAGGGGCAGTGGCTGACCCATTGGAGGCTCCTAGGGTCCAGTGGCCATGGCTGGACCCCTGGATGGACAGCTACTGGGCTTGAGCGGTGGCTAGATTCTGGCCTGATGCCTCCCCTTGTCATAGGAGCTCCGTTCTTGCATCCCCCAAAACTCTGAGTCCACCTGGCACCTCTATGAGCACTGGCAATGCTTGTGTTGGGCAAAGCAGCCTTTCTGCCTTCATGGCCCAGAGCGGATCTGCCCCATGTTTCAGGGTCCTACACGTCCCTCTGGGGTGGGTGGGTGACTGGGCGATAGTGTCCATGTCCTGATCCAGAACTTCGTGTTCAACCTGTCTCCAAATAGAGGAAAGTCTCTGGTTGAGATTAAGTTGAGATTTTGAGATAGGAGATTATTCTGGACCAACCAGTTGGAGAAGCAGATTAGACACAGACTTGAGGAGAAGCCATGTAGAGACATGCCTGGAATGATTTGGCCACAGCCCAGGATGACTGGATCCTCCCAAGTGACCACAGCCCTGAGACACTTTGACATGGAACTTTGGGCCTCCTGAGCTAGAATAAATCCTATTTCCAGACGCCCTGTCTGTGGCACTCTGAAGTGGCAGCCCTAGGGTCCTCTGCCCCTTATCTAGGACAGCCACCCAAACTGAAAGGTGACCACAGGCTGCCCCTCCAAGCCCAGCCCACCGCCTGGCCCCACCTTAGCCTGATGGGGCCTCTACTTCAATTACAAGTGGGCACAGGGTTGCTCCTGGGAGATGCCCCGACATCATGCGATGCAAACCACAGGCTGCTTGGAAGCCGCCCCCAGGGCCAGCCCTGCCTGCACCTGCATTTCTCTGGTCTCTGCTCTGGTCTGAGGAGCTCCCTGAGATCTGTCCTCAGGCAGATCTGTGCCAGCGGGGCCCCTCCACTCACTGGAGCCCTGCTCAGGCCAGGGGGCAGGACTGCTTCCAACCATGCTGATTTGGGGCAAAAACAAGTGAGGTGGTGGAGCTAGTGGCCCATAGCATCCTTTCCTGCATTCAAATATTTTATCAAATATTGGTTACTTTCATAGTTGATTCTTCTACATGAATTTTAGAAGCCTGGTTCTGTATAATTTTGATGAGGATTATAATTAATTAATAGAATTGATAAATTTAGCTTGAGAATGTGGTATTTCCCTTCAGTTACTTAAGTATTTCCTCTGCCTTGGAATTTAATTTTTCCATTATATTTTGCTAATATATGGAAAAAGTATGACTAGAACTCTCACACATTGTTGCTGGGAACATTAAACAAAAAAGTAAGGAATGTTATCAAGTGATAGCAAAGAAAACATTGAAATATCAGCACAGAAATAGATCAACAAACCAGCAAAAGAGATCTGGATGTGAAGAAGAATGTGGTGTGTGGTGTGTGCACCTCCGAGCCCATGGAGGGAGGTACCAGACAGGCAGGGCCAAGCCTGGACTCAGTGGTAGGAGCCTGGGCCGTTGGAGGACCCTGTCTGGTGGGAGCTGAGCCCTGCCTGAGGCCTGGCCAGAGAGTAGATCTTGGCGGCAAAACCAGCTCACTTGGGAGAAGTGGACGCTCACCAGAGCGCCCTGGGATGGCTGGAGAGCCTGACATTTGGAGGCCTGTTTTCCTGGAAAGATCACCTACATCTGACACATTCAATGTCCCCCAGAATTCCCATAGGACTTGGGACAAGAAAGGGTGTTCCTCTCTCCCACCTTTCCTCTTTCCTTCCTTTATTTCTTTCACCAGACAAGCACCACCCAGTCCCACCCACCCCCGTTCTGCTCAGGTGCTGCAGAATGACAGCCATGACATCTGTCTGTGTGGAGCACCAGGGCTCGTGGCTGCAGTTGACTTGTCTACAGGTTTGGCGGCAGAGGAGAGGCAGGGCTGAGGGTTCAGAGGAGAGTGACCCACTCCGCCTGGGAGACGGGGCTTCCTGCCGGGAGCTGGGGACTCCACCAGTGAGACGTCCTGCCAGGGGCTGTTGGGCACAGTGGCTGCCATGCAGCTCCCGAGTGCTCAGATGTGTGCTGAGGGTGAGGAGCAAGGAGCCTGCCTGCCGGTGACAGTGCACGTTCAGGAGCAGGTGTGCCACGCACAGTCGGAGCTGCACGGATCTGGCAGTGAAGGAGAATGTCACCATGACACAGGTGAAGGCCCCAGCCAGGGAGGGAGTCCTCGAGGGGTGTCAGGTCGCAGGTGGAAGCCCTCGAGCCCCAGGACCCACACACTGGGGCTGCAGAAGTGGACACTGTGTGTCTGTAGCCAGACCGTAGCCACACTGTCAACAGTCCAGTGCCCAGATGCCCAGAGCATCCTGAGTCATGACAGCATGTACCCCGTCACCAGCTTGGGGCTGGCACACCCCTCCTGCCCAATCTGTGAGAGGTAAATCAAGTCAGAAGCCCATCCCCGGTGAGCTCACTGCTGAGGGCCACACCCATGTGGACAGTGTCCAGCAGCCTTCAGCCGTGCACCTGGGTGCTGCCTGCCCCTCCCTCCCAGGACAAGGGGCCTCATCAGACAGAGGGGACAGAGTGAGCACCCAGGGCCACCTGGGTGGTTTCCTTTGAATCCACACGAGAGGAGCAGAGAAGCTCCCTGGCTCCCACAGCCTCGGGTGGGCTGGACCTCAGGGCAGTTCAGAGTGCACATTCTCCCCACAGCAGCAGGTGGAACTTTCCATGGGAAGCAGAAAGCCCAAAGGCAAACACTGGACCAACATTTCCATGCGGATGGCCCTGTGTGCATGGAGGCCCGACAGGGCTGCCCCTCCGTGGCTATGGTGCCACAGCCTGTGAACAAGGGACGGGCTCGAGCGGCCAGGTGGGAGACGCTTCTGGGGTGCAGGACTCAGAGCCCCAGCAGCCCTGCCACGGCACAGGGGATCCCAGACGGGGCCCCGGGGCACATTCTCACTGCCCAGGAGGAATTCCCTGGAAAGCTCAGCTTTCTTCAGGCCTGCACCCTTGTGATAGTTCCACACACCAGGGACCACTAAGCCATGAACTTGAGGAATGACTGAATTCACGCTGCAGGCAGTTCTGTGCACTCTCCTGCTGCCTCCTAGAAGTCCCTGAAGGTGACTGAGACTTCCAGCCGACAACTTCTTTGGTGGCTGAGCTGGTACAGGTGCAGACAAAGTAGCACCATCCTGGCTACCATCATACAAACTGCCACCAGGTAAAACACCAGCAGAACACATGGTGAAGGGACATCCCCTTCTGCTGGACACCCAGGGCAAAACACATGTTCACACAGAGCCCCAGCGAGCCCACCCACCTGGTGCTCCTGGACACCTCCTCAGCCACACAGTGCTGTGCCCGAGTCAACAGCAGCTGGAGCTCTGTGTCCCAGGGCCACCACGGACTTGGCAGGCCTGACGTCAGGAACAGGGGGCTGCCATGAGCTTGGAGGCTGCCCTTCTCTGTGCCTTCCCACCAGCATGTGTGGGAGATGAGACTGTGCCCAGGGTGAGGAGCCCCAGGGCAGGTGCACTTGGCCTTGGGACACATGCTGACTGACAGTTTTTCCGCCAGAGCACCTGTAGCAATTTGCACCCTAACAACATTGTTGGAACATACCTGTCACCCCACTCTGAGCCATGCTTCTTGTCAGGAAACTCTCTTTTAACCAGCCTGGCATTAATTACACTTCCTCAGTGTAAGTGAGATGGCTTCTTCCCATCAGACTGAAGCCAGATTCTGGGATGAGGTGTGGAGGCTGTTATCCTACTGACCACAGTGGTCCTCTCACAGGTCTCATTTCTCCCTCTGGAGAACCATTTCTTCCAGTGCCCTTGGAGGATGAGAATTCTTGGACCTATACACCAGGCAAAAATGTGTCCCCACGTGGGGCGCACCTGCCCCTGGCTCCACAATGTGCCTTAAGAGCTGCACCTATACGCACTGTGCTTTTATAACTTTATGTATTTACGTTAATGGTCACCAAAGAGCAGGCTCATCCAGCCCACGACCTCCTGGAAAAAGTGCCTGGGACAAGGACGCATTAAAGCTGTGTGTCCAGGCTCAGCAGGCTAAGGCGCCAGCCACGTATACCTGAGCTGGCGGGTTCAAATCCATCCCCCGGGCCCGCCAAACAGCAATGACGGCTGCAACCAAAAAATGGCCGGACGTTGTGGTGAGCGCCTATAGTCCCAGCTACTTGGGAGGCAGAGGCAAGAGACTCGCTTGAGCCCAGGAATTGGAGGTTGCTGTGAGCTGTGATGCCACAGCACTCTATCCAGGGTGACAACTTGAGGCTCTGTCTCAATAGAAAAAAATAATAATAATAAGATAAAGCTGTGTGTCCAAAAGTCACTGGCAGCACTGGGCAGAGCATGCGTACACATCGCTTCCATCTGGGAAACATGCCAGGAAACCGACCCCCAGATGGGCAATGAAATCCAATTTCTGAAACGTTAAATCTGAGGTCAGTTCTCAGGCCTGTGGTGACCACCCAGATTCACAGGGGTTAAGAAGTTGGCACTGTGTTGCTGCCCCCCAACCCAGCCCCTTCAGTCACTCGGTATCACTCATGAGGCTTCAATAAATGCACTGAAGAGTTTGGATAATCCCGGGGGAAAACTTCAGGGATTTCTAGAGACAGGTGTTATACCCTCTGAGTCATGGAAACAAGTAGACGCTCCCAGCTTACAACAAAGTGACGATTCCAGGTGTGTACAGCTAAAACTGAGCACTTCTGTGGCTCCCACCCACAGCAGCGGGCGGGCATCGGGGCAGGACCCACACACAGGGCTCTCTGCCTCGCATGTCTAGTGACGTCAGAACAACAGACCTGGGGGAAGACTCTACTTCCATGTTTTGTCCGCCCATCACACAGTTCTGGTCCCACAAGACCCAGGGCTGCTGGGCCTCCATCCTCCGGATGGTACAGACCACCTCACACGAGTCTGTGAGAGCACTGTCAGGGGAGGGGAAGGGGAAGCGCTTTGGCAGCCGTTCTCTGAGGAACTCTGGGCACTTCTGTGTTCTGTAGAAAATGAGAGTGAAGTTGACAAGGACCCGGAAGAGGCTGCTGTGGACGGGGCCCCACGGGCAGCCCTGCTCAGAGCTGGTCTCTCTCTGACCTTCCATTGGGCTGTGCGTGCCAGAACACATGTGCCAAATATAATCTCATCACCCATCTGCCCTTTGACACAGGAGCAACTAGTCCAAGCAAAGAGGAAACACTGTTTCAAAGCTCAGCAAATAATGCAATCGATGGAAACAAATTTGCTGTCACTGAGATATCTTTAAACAAGTGATTTTTAAGTAACAGTTGGCTTTAAACTGTTTATGTGTCGTGAGTGCATTCAAGGGGCCTGCTTTAGAACACCATCGCGTTTTGAGAACATTTTGATGATGAGTGACAGAGAAATAGCACACACTGTGGCAGGTGTTGTGGACACAGCCTTCTGCTACCTGGCCCTGCAGGGACCACCGTCCAGACTGGACACCATCAGCTGGCCTTGCCCCATTCTGAGCGTCACACAAATGACACCACGTGAGATGCACCTGGAGCCTTGTGCGGTTGTGTACACAAGCAGCCTGTGTGCTGTCCTTTACTGGAGTCTGCTGTGACACCACTCCATGACCAATTTATCCATCCCAGGAGTGGGCACTGGGTTGTGTTGGACTTGGGCCATGAATAGGCCTGTCGTGAACATTCATTTTTGCCTCTGGGGAATTCATGTGCACGTTTCTGTTGGGTGTGTGCTAGGGCCAGCCTGCCAGGTCACCGGCGTTCCAGTCCAGAGGCAGCAGCAGATCGCACCCCCGACCCATTGCCCCATGGTTAGGCCATTGCGTCATATTTCTGTCATTTTCATCTTAGCCCCCGCTGTGTTGAGCGGAAGCTCCTAACTTGGGTTTGAATTGGACGCCCAACGTCTAAGTCTCTGGAGCCTGTGCTGTTACGTTGTCCATTTTTCTTCCAAGGGTCTACTCAGTAATTTACTATAACTTTAAATGAGGCCAAAATCCAACAGTATTCCAAGTTTGTTCTTCCTCAAGGTCACTCTGACTATTGTCAGCTCTTTGTGTTTCAGTATAAATGTCAGAGATGGTTCTCAACATTCACACGCGGAGTCTGCTGAGATTCTGATGCTGATCACAGTGAGCTGCAAGTCACCTACAGAGTCGCAATGTCTTTAAGTTTCTAGAAGGCATCAAAGCCGCGAAGCAGTTGGCCTCTCTGTTCCTCAGGGCTTGTGAACTCTTTCGGAATGATATGAAGATCTTTGTAAATTATTCTGAACAATTTGTCTACACTTTTTTCTTGATCATTTCATACTTTCTGGTGCAGTTGTAAATATTTTTGAACTGATTTTCTAGTTTTTTATCACTAGTATCTATAAATGCAACTGATTCTTAAAATAACTAATAGGCTTTTTTTTTAGAGCGGTTTTAGGATTACAGGAAAATGGAGTGGAAAATACAGAAAATTCCCATGAACTCCCATATTCCCCCCTCCCAGTTGCCCTTATTGTGAACATCTTGCATAGTACTCGTCACAATTGCAGAGCGGACACTGATACATCATTATTAAGCAAAGTCCACAATCTAGGTTCATTCTTGATGTAGGCCATCCCATGGGTTTTGACAAACGTATGTGCCGTGTGTCCACACAGGACGCTCCCACTGCCCTCCATGCCCCACCTGCTCAGCCCTCCCCCCACACCTCTGGCAGCCATTGGCCTTTCTGCTGCCCACAGCTTTGCCTTTTCAGGACTCACAAAGCTGGACTCATATACAGACACCCTAACCTGTGTTGGTCCTGCTCATAACTTCCCGATGTTACCGCATCACCCACACAACCATTCTCTTTCCCATTCTCAGTAGAGAGGTCAACAAGTGACATGAGCTATCCCGTGCTTCTTTATAAACTAGGCTTTGTGTAGGCCAGCGTGAGTGTGCAGAGCACCCGTAAGTTGGCCAGGCGAGGCTGTGATGCTCGGTAGGCCACATACGTTAAACAGGTTTCCTCTCATGGTATTTCCACCTCCGATGGCTTTATCAAGATATGCCCACATCAAAATTGAGGAATGTCTGTGGTGTGCAGCCTTTGCAGATCAGCTGCTTCCACTCAGCAATATGCATTGACGTTTCTTCCAGGGCTTTTTGTGGCTGGCTAGCTCCTTCCTTTACAGCACTGAATAAACAATCCACGTATGGATGCATCAGAGCCTGTTTACCCATTCACCTATTGAAGGGCATTTTGTTTGTGTCCAAATTTTAGTAATTATGAGGAAAGCCGCTCTGAACATTTGTGAGCAAGTTTTTGCTTAGATAAGACATAAGTTTTCAACTTGTTTGGAGTTGAACTCAACCAAGAGGTACAATTGCTGGTTTTCATTATGAGAGTACATGACCTCAGGAACTGCCGGCTGCCTTCACAGGGGCTGTGCCGTCTGCATTCCCCGGCCACGCCACGCCCTGTGGGTCCACGTCCTCACCAGCATCTAGGCTGTCAGATCGGGTCTCAGCCTTCCCAGTATGTGCGTGGCAGGATCTCCATGTCACAGCAGGTCTTTCTATATTAACTTTGTAGCTACTGAGCTGCTCAATTCTTCACAGTTTTCTTCTTGCACGATTATATTATGCTCCAGTGAGCATTTTATTCCTTCCTGATTCTCCTAAGTTTCCTCTTCATCTTTTCTTACTAGGCTGATGGGTCTCTTGTGCAGTGTCGAACAGAAATGGTGACAGCAGAGTCCTTCTTTGTAAAACATCAGCTTCCACTGGTGTGCTACTGAGTACAAAGTGTGAGAATATTGAAGATAACCTTACCAGATTAAGAAATTTCTTTTCCTAATTTTCTATGGGTCTTCATTTCTTTCCTTCTATCATAAAGGGCTATTAAATTTAGGAAATTATTTTTCAGCATTTATTAAGACGGCATGACTTTTCTCTTTTTTCTTAATGTGATGCATTATATTTATTTATTCCAATACACACTTACATATATTCACACATGCACACATACAAACACACACATACACACATACTCATGAACACACATGTACACACTTATACATGCATGTATATACACAAACGTACATACACATAAACACATACACATGTACATACCCATAGACACACACACATACACACACGTGCACCTGTGCTCACATTTTCTTGCTCTCCTCTTGATTAATCAAGTACTTTCACCAGCTCAGCTCACCTGTTGGTTGCCTAGTCTGTCCTGCCAGATGCTGTTCAGTGACAACTTTTGTTTATAATGGATCTTCACAAGGGATACTGCTTTTCCAAGGACAATATTCTAATGTAAATTTTGGTTAATTGTATCTTTTTAGATAGTTTCCATTTCATCTATATTTTCAAATTATAATATTTTTTAATTATCATTGTTTTGTTTGATTAACAACGTCTTCACCTAAATCAATATGATAGAAGAAAACATGATATTTTGACATGGGTTCAAGCAAATTCATAGTCACCTTGGGTGGTGCCTGTGGCTCAAAGGAGTAGGGCGCCGGCCCCATATACTGAAGGTGGCAGGTTCAAACCCGGCCCCAGCCAAAAACTGCAAAAAAAAAATTCATAGTCACCAGTTTGTCAACACAATAGGTTTTTTTTTTCAGTTGGTTTGGTGTTCTGTATATTTAATAAGTGGGCAGGTTACAAGGGTTGCACAGAATTTCTGAGATTTTACTGCCCCCCCTTTTTAAGTATTCATTTTATTTTTTTATTAAATCATAGCTGTGTACATTAGTGCAATCATGGGGTACAGTGTGCTGGATTCACATACAACCTGAAATATTTTCATCTAACTGTTCAACACAACCTTCGTGGGATTTTCTCGTTTATTAGGGACCGGTGAAACACAATAGGTTTTTGTTGGAAGACTCCTTGGATGCCTGGCTGGCCCCATGCTGGGGACCCACAGCCTCCCGCTGTGAGGACACGGCAGCAGCATCTAGACCCCTCAGCAGGTGCAGGTGCACACAAGAGCCTCTCTCAGCTCCCACTGTGGGACAGTTTCTCTACTGTGGCTAACTTCAAGGTCCAGAAAAATGGAAAATCTGGTGAAGAAAATAGTGCAGAAGGCTTGGTGCCCATAGCACAGTGGTTTCAGTGCCAGCCACATACACCAAGGCTGGTGAGTTCGAACCCAGCCCAGACCAGCTAAGCAACAGTGACAACTGCAACAGAAAAATAGCTGGGTGTTGTGGCAGGCGCCTGTAGTCCCAGCTACTTGGGAGGCTAAGGCAAGAGAATCGTTTAAGCCCAAGAGTTTGAGGTTGTGTGAGCTGTGACACCACAGCACTCTACTGAGGGTGACATAGTTAGACTCTGTCTCAAAAAAAAAAAAGAAAGAAAGAAAATAGTGCAGAAAAGAACAAAAATGCTTTAACCATGAGCAACAGGTGTGGGAAAAGAGTTGCAAGAGGATTAGAGGGACGCGAGGCCTGTCTCAGGCACATCTCAAACTTCTGCAAATTCAAGGAGGTAACCCAGAGTTCTGAGTCTGTTGTCATCTCTGGAAAAGGGCTCCACTTCACGGAAAGACCTCAAGAGGTGGCGAGGAAGATCGTGTGTCTCGTGGCTCAGACAGTGGGTAGAGAAACTGATGGGGCATAACTGAGATCAGCCCTGGGCCGTGGGCAGAAGACCCCACCCCAGCACTTCTCAGGGGAGTGAGCAACCTCACAAGCTCCTGGAAGACGCCACTGGGCCCTCCTGGTCCTGATGGTTCAGACAACCTTGGAGCCCACCACGTGGACCCTCTTTGTGCCCAGCAATGCCTCCTCCTGTGTTGGAATTCTTTGCTGCCACCCAAATGCTTACTCGTCAGCCAGGAG